>JAVLUZ010000307.1:587806-612806 GCA_036768485.1 Mermis nigrescens
CTCATAATTGGATTATTGAAATGTTTTCGTTTCGCACGATTTTTTTGCCCTTAACACCGATTTTGCGGTTTTTTTGCCTTAAAAAGTTTTTTTGGAACCGATTTTGTTGCTTCAATATACGGCCGAAACCTTTTTATTGATTGAAATGCATTCCGCTAAACTTTCCCCGAAGTTTTAAGGAGAAAGGTGCGTTATCTGAAAATTCAATTTTATAAAATAATTGATTTTAATTAACGAAAAAGTAATCAAAATTGAAATTTAACCAAAATTTAAGTGAAGCAATGAAAATGGAAATTTTCAAAATTTGGTCTAGGCCGTCGGACGATCGTTGAGCACCGGCGCCCGAAAAATACCCCAAAATTTCCTTTACGCTCAGCAAACGTTGGACGAATTTTTCGAACCTTGTTCGCCCACCACCAAATTCGAACAGTTGCAGGAAGAAAGGAACAGGAAAAGAGAAGATACAGTGAATCAATTGCGCAAAAAGAACGGCTAGCGTACGAACGAAAGTAAATATATCAGCGGCAAAATTTGAAAGAAAATTAGAAATTTAAAAATTTGATATTTCAGTTTAAAATTCAAAAGTTTGATTTGAACAATTTAAAAATTTGATTATCATTGTTTATAACATTACGAGTATATTGAGCTAACGAATGAATTCATTAGTCGTCGTACCGTGCTTAATTTTAGTGTATCTTGAACATACGCGTTGAAGTTTTACTATTTTTAATTGAAATATCTTAAAATTATAAATTATAAATTCATTTTTTCATTGAATCAACAAAGATGACGAATTCAAGTGCGGATATGCGTATTTGAATAAATTTTAGCCGTCTTATGTATAAATGTCGTACATTTTTCTACGCGTAATAATGAATACTAATTTCTATCACTTGTTCTACGGTTTTTAGCATCGGCGATATGTTCAAGGTTAGACAATTTTTTATCGTTTTTCACTGAGCTCTTTTCCGTTGACATCACGGAATTTTAGAAAAAAAAAACTGAAGAGCTTTTGAAAAGTATAATTCTGTGGAATCTCTTATAGGTTTTTTAATTCTGCGGTTTTCAGCCCATCTAAAAAAATCCACCTAATGTTTGATTGTAATCAAAGACGCGGATCTGACCTGGGGTCAGCTACAGTTTTTTGGGCCAGAATGACCTCAAAAACTGGAATGAAAGGTAAAACAAGTAAAAATTACGTTAATTCTTGGGTTTTGGTCATTTTCAAACACTTTTGGAGAAAATCGTTGATTTTTATCTATTTTTTGGCTTTATTTTGCCTTATGGTCTTTGTAAATTTTCACTTTTGACTTTGAATGGTAGCCAGATATGGACGTGGGGGTTTGGGGTCTAGACGACACAGAATGGAAAAATGGGAAATTTTCTAGGTAATTTGAGGCAAAATGAAGGCCAAAAACGGATAAAAATTTGAAATTTTCTTTAAAAGGGCTTGAAATTGACCAGAAACTGTGGAATAACGTAACTTTAATGCTACTTCAGCATTTATACCAGTTTTTGGATTTATTCTGTCCCAAAAATCTTATGTTTGACCCCTCTTCAGACCGGCTGACCCCTCCCCAGATGTCTTAACGCTCTACAGCTAGGGTGTGGACCTCGAGATGTATGTATGGTGATGAACACAGATGCATAGTATAGCCGGTCTGATTTTCTCGTGCTAAAATGGCATCAAATACCTATCAGCGTGAAAACGGTGTTATTCTATATTTGTGTTCATTTTTAGCACTTTTGCAGAAACTTCTTGGATTTCATTGATTTGTGGGCCTTAATTTTGGCTTATTTTTCTCAGAAAATTTTCCTTTTTTTATTCTGGGGTTTCAAACCCCCCAAGCTCCTCTTCGCATGCACATCTGGTTCGAATGCATTGTACCAGCGGTTTTTTCAAAGAGCCTATTACCCCTGCAAGAATGCGCTAAAGTTCCAACTATTCTGATAAAGCTACTCTCGGTTTATACTAAATTGAGGATGAGTCGTTTTTTAATCTTTTTTGGATATTAGGCCTAAATAAGCTGTCTTTACAGCACTGTAACTCTCCTACGATTATTGAACGCGATTTCGTTTACCTGAAACCGAAATAATTTTTTTCACTTCTCTTTTTATTTTAATTTTCATCTGTTTAGTCTGTGCGGAACAGCATCACCATTTCGCATTCCTACATCATCGTTTCTAGTTTGTTAGCAATTGCAAAAATGTGCAACCTGTAAGTTCAATCATTTTGCAGCAAATTTAAATACTATAAAGTATATTACGTGAATGATAGACAACTAAAAAGAGCTTTAAAATAGAAGAATTTGCATTAAGCTGTCTTATATTTTGTAGAGTTACAGGGTTAAAAAGCCCAATAATGCTTTTGGCGGATGCTGTCATGGCTTAAAAAACGACTTCTGCTTAATTTGTTGTTGATCAACGGCAGCTCGACCTGCATAAATAAAACTCTACCACATTCTTATAAAGGTCATAGGCTCCTGAACAAGGCGACACGCGTTTGATTTGGTGAAGTAATGAAAAAGCTATAAGGACCAATATGCAATTCGTTTTTGAGCCACCCTGAAGTTTTCAGTATATCGTTTTCCCTTCATTATTCGTCATTTTTTAGGCTCAATCGGGGCGAAAAACTCGACTCGATAGCCAAAGTTCGTTTGGTAGCTCCCGTTCGAGCGACGTCGACATCGCGCCCTTGTCGATGGCCGAAAATTCCACTTATTTTCTAAGGATCAAAATTAATAAAAACGCCGAAAATGAAAAAATTCGTCAATTTCGGGCGGTCACGAGGTGGCCCTTCATTGGTTCCAGTCGAAAGATATCGCCTCCAGATCGCTGTTCGATTTCCTGATGGATCATTGGCCCACCGGCTGGTCAACCCAAGAAGCCCAGAAAAATTCGGCCCAAAAAGATTTGGTTCAAAAACAAAACTCATGCGACGAGAGGGACCAGAAGAGTGCCAAAAAAATTTCGAACAATACGAGCGATAATAATAGAAGCGAAATCCGAGAATACGTTATAATAAACGATACGGATTCGAATTTGCTCAAATGGCGCCGAAAATGTTCCGAGCAGGACCTTTTAATGGAATCGGGCCCACCACCCCCACCGCCTAAAAAGTGGGAAATTTTTCGACTCGACGAACTTTTGGACGAATTGGACGCCATGGACTCGGAATCGCGCGAAACGTTCTATTTGCCCTCGGGCTGGGAGGCGTCCACTCTTTTAAATGAAACGATGGTCGTTCAATTGGCGGGCATTTTACCGGCTCGCGCTCAAGGCTACAAATGGACTTTTGGTGAGTCGCATATTGAAAAATAATTACTTTTCAAAAAAATAAAAAAAAAGAAATTCAAAAATTCTAATCAAAAATTCCTCATAAAGTCGCTAAAATTTTTTGAATATTGTTGACGTCTGCTGCCAGAATTTTGTTTTCGAAACGGTTTGCCTCTCCGCGCTCAAGTTTATAGGTGGACTTTGGTGAGCTTAGTAATCGCAGACTTTTGTTAATTTATTTGCTAAAATTGAATACCGGGTGGCTCGCTTCTATTTTTGAGCTTTTAACGCAGCTCTGATGAAATTTCGAGTGAACGAGATGAAACTATGCCACAGAGTTGAGTGCGCATCGGAATTTTATCAGTGATAGTTTTGTCGTAAAATTTTTATTATTTTCACAAATATCAAAATTCCACTAGTGGCCTACTCAATTTCGGAACGGGCAAAAGTTGCAACTTGGTTTACGAATGGGCTAATAGGCTCCATTTCTATTTTTCGCGTCATAGATTGATCCACTTTATCCCGTTTTCATTAACACCTGTGTCACCTAAGAATATTCATGTCATTTAAAGTTACAACTTTTGTCCGTTCTAAAATTGAGTTGGCAATAGCAGACATGTACAGCATGGGAATTCTGTGGGAGGGCTTAAAATTTAAAGTGCCTTTTTCGAGCTCAAAAATGGCGGATACGCTGTCCAAAAATATCGTTTCTAAGCGTTTTGCACGATACTTTATCTTCCTAGAATACATAACAAAAAAAATCGAAAAAAGTTAGAAAAACTTGTGGAAAGTACAGTCTAAAATGAATGTATGGTGCGGAGCGCCGAAAATTAGACACTTTTGAGCAAACGCTTAAAAACACCTTTTTTACTCATTTTTGGAAACTTATGAAAAATCGCAACCCTGGGGGTGGGTTAAAAAACTTAGAGGGTGAAGACTTTTCTGAACAGACTTCAACCAAGATCATGTATGGGCCATGCTACATTTTCAGATTTGTGCGAATAAAAAGACTTTCCAACAGGACTTTTGCAAGTGAAATTTCAATACGTGCTTTATACACTGGCAACGTTTCATCATTTTACACCGTCTTAAGCGGGGCATGGGAATTTCGTACCCTACAATTCGTCCCCCACGATTCGTCCCTCACAATTCGTCACTCACAATTCGTCTCCGTCATAAAGCGTCCCCTCTACAATTCATCCCCCCACAATTCGTTCCCCACAATTCATCCCCTGAAACGCGTTTCTCATATATATAATGAAAATTGTTTTTGAAGATTTTATCGTTCCTGCGAATTAGTTCGGCATATTCAAACTATTTTTCTTTAAAGTGTATTATTATGACTACCATCTGTGTGTTGATCTTGATTAGATGCTTTGATATTTAATGAAAAGCAATTTGAGCTTAAGAGAAAATGCGTCGAGACTAGCACAGTCATAAATAATATTGCTGGATACAACGATCACCAACTCAAAACAACGCGATGCTATAACTGGCGATTAGAAAAATTGTCATGCACTATGACACGACCACGCGTGGGCGTAGGAGATTTGGGGTGTGCTCTCCAGAAGACCGAATATCCTCCCCTTAGAAACCAAAACACCCCCTCCAGAATTCAATTTTTGAAATTTTTTTTCGCAATTTTCGATGCAATGGATAGTGCTCGATGAAAAATGTTGAAAAATTGTGTTTTCGCCATACCACAATTTTTACAACCATTTTTTTAACCTTTGAAAATCTTGCACCCCCAGAATTTTGTTGCTGCTTACGTATGGACACGCACGACGCGTTGTGTAAAAATATTTCCGGTTGTAATTTACAACATTCCGAGGCAGGTGCAGCGTTTTGAAGGCATTAACAGATGAACGTTTGTGTCTCACACAATATCTTGTTGAGTGAAAGGAGTCGTATTTCTACTGAAACGCCATGAATACCTACTTTATTAAATAACATGCTTCGAATCGCTCGCGCTTTAACTTATGCAACTGAAAAATCTGTTAAACATCGCTAACAGGCTGACTGTATCTCAAATCATCATATGTATAATCTGTGTTTGATCAACGCATAGATATACAAAAATAAGTATAGTAATAAAGTTAAATGAGAATTAGAATTATGCGAGCATGGGCGTACGCAGAGGAGGCTGGAGCATCTAGGCAGCATCGAAATTCTTTGGGGAGGGGATGGCAAGGTTTCAAGGGTCAAAAATAGTCTTAAAAATAATGGTATGGCGATTTAAATACCTTTTTCAACGTTTCTCATCAAGCACTATCCATTGGCATGAACAAATTGCGAAAAAAGACAAAAATTTTAAAAATCAAATTTGGGAGTATTTCGGTTTCTGGAGAGGTGTTTGGCCTTCTGGGGGGCATACTTCCTCACGCCTATAGTTTGTTTCACACAAGTTAAAACTGTGGCAGACAATAAGCTGACAGATCGTGCTTATAGCATTGAGCGGATAAATTACCATCGTAAACCTCGGCTTACTGTCGTTTAAAATTCTTAAAATTTATGCACGGAGTTATGTGAAACGGACCAGAGGTGTGGGCAGAAGGTGGCCGACTCCCTTTAGCCCAAAAATAATTTTGGGATGGTTACCTAATGCACGAAAAATAATGGAAATTTACATCTTTTGTCGAAAAATCCCAAAATTTTCGGTAAAATCATTATTCTCCAAAGTTTGCTTCAAGCGCTGCTCGATAAAACGTCATTTTTCATAACATATTAGAAGGAATAAAATTTTATTTGAAAAGTTTGAATTTTATGAGCTTAATGGACAAACAGCATGTTCGGAAACGTCAGAAAGTGCACTTTATTTTGTGCCTCGGCGAACATATCCCGGAATATAAGGTCATCAATTCGAACCGCCCCCCCAGCCCTGAAAAATCCTGCGTACGCCCCTTTGTACGAGTACCTATGAAAACGCAGCAAGTCGTTAATAGGAAGGACAAAATTCTTCAGAAGGGATTTTCATGATAGAAATGGAAAATGCGTTTCAGGGGACCATTGTGGCCAGGACGAATTTAGGGGAACGAATTGTGGCGGGGACGAATTGTGAGGAACGAATTATGGGAGACGAATTGTGGGGTACGAACTTTCCGCAAATCGTCTTAAGACTCCGAACAAATAAGTTGAGCGCCCTGCACTTTAAATCAAAAGCTATTAGTATTTATTGACATTAGCAGCAAAATTTTATTTCTGATTTAAGATCGATAAGTGTACAAAATTTTGCTATCTTTGCTTACCGCACTTTTCAGGTTTACCTCCGTTTTTTTAGACTTGAGTTCAGTGTGAGCATTTAAAAGTTCGTTTTTGTCTTAATTGTTTGTTCGGCCTCGATATAAGAATTTCGCAAATTTTATCGACTTTAGCTCTCAATTTTTCTACTATGCTGAAGTTCATAGATTTCAATGCGAAAAACCCTAAACTCGTTTCATGCTTGTTCCAATGCGTCTGACCTCAACTAATAGTCTATTGGAGTAGCGTAGCGGATTCATAATTTGCAGATTAGTGTTTTTAATGAATTATATACGTAGTTATCTCACATTTGAAGCGTCACTTCTAGCCTAAATTTCGCGGCCGAAAACCAGCTGTCAATCTCCGAAAAGTTATAACTACTTTGTCCAGGCCACCTTCACTTAAGTGCAATTAATACTCATTTGGAGCTCGATTCCGATGCAGCGAAATAAGTCCATCCAGCTTCTCGTTTCTTGTGTTTATCATACACAAGTCAAGGCTTCTTTCCAGAATATCTGCTTTGGAAGAATTCTTGATTTTCTGTAGTGAGCGTGACAGTCGAAAGGAAAAGAATCAAACAAAAAACGAAGAAACAATAAGCAGTAGAATCTTTGGGCTCTTATTTATGGTATGACAGGGAATTCTAAGGGGCCAAAAATCTGCAAACGTCGGAAAAGGGCCGAAAAAATGCTTGATTTTCGGCAAAGAAAATCTTTTCCGACGTTTCTAGCCGAGCATTTCTGGCATGAAAAAGAACGAAGGAGAATGAAGAAATTGCGACAATCATATTGCGAGATTTAGTTTCCAATTTATAGACTAAACGGTATGATCAGCTAAATTTTTTGGGGCCCAACGCCCAGACTCCGTGTCCAGTGTCAGTTTGCTATAACCAAACTTTTTCCGAAACAGTCAAAAAATAGGCCCAAAAACAGGCGGTTCTCGCGCAGAGAACGTTTTGCCTTTTACGAGTAAATTGCCCATTTTTAGTCAAAATGATTTCTGGTGCAAAACTTGCTTTGAAAAATTTAACAATTTGCGCAATTAAATCTTAAATTCCTTCCACTTCAATCTGAAGAATGAAAATAAACGCCGAAATATTATAGGCAAACACGTTCAGACTTGACTTGCTCTTGATTATTTGTCAGCATAGCATATGAATAAAGCCCATTGCAACATTTTAATGAATCGCAGAAAAGTTTAATTCATAGTAAAAAGGAGAAAATTGAAAATATTGCTTCATGGTCTGAAAAGAAAACGAATAAATGTAATAAATAGGTATTACATCTGATGAGAAGCGCCGAAAAGAGTTCCTGAAATTTACGACGATCGATTGCCGAAAATAATTGCAAAGTACATATCCATCCCATGTATCATCGATTATTTTGAGTGAAGAGGGGAAGGGGCGGCCCCTCCTGACCACATGCAGGCTGAGGAGAGGATTGCGGTTCCGGGTGTATGCGACCCCAGAATGCCGCATGCCTCCAGTAACTGAAATACCTATCCCACAAAAATCAATCTTTGAAAAGTATTTTTAAGGCAATTTTTGATGCCAAATCGATTAAAAAGCTCGATGAGATCGGTGTACTGTAGTTTTTCGCCTACCGCCATTTTAAAGACCCTCATTTTAGTTTCCGCAAAATCCAAGAATGCTCCCCCACAAGAATTTGAAAAGGCCCACCTATGTCCCTCCTCCTTATAATCCGCCCCGGCCCAGTATGCGTTTGTTATTCAAATAATCCATTGAGCAGATGTGGTACTCGAGCGAATCGAACGGCTCTGGTCTGTCGACGCTTTATCGGCAAATGATGACGCGAGCGATTTGCCGCCCACTTTGCTGGTGATCAAAGATCGAGTGGTCGAATTTTCGGTTCGGTCGATCATTCAGCTAAAATGTCTGACGTTTCATTTAGTTGCTTAGCGAATCGTCGTTGTTCAATTTTCTGGTTGACGTCGAAGGCCTACAAATGGTCTGGTGTCAATTTGATTTGCCGCCGTCGGCGATCGGGAGGGACTGGGTTTCGGATCGGGAAGGGGTAAAACGAACGCGGATTTAATTATACGCGGTGTTTCAGTAAATGCCACACACCAGGTGGGCAGCGCCAAAAATCTGGGAAGGGTGAAAAAAGAAGATTATAGTCAAAAAATGATCTCAAAAATGGCGATATGGCGAAAAACAACATCATCGAGCACTATCCATTGGCATCAATTGCGAAATACAAAAATACGTCGTACGAATTTGAAGAAGGTATTTTGGCGCTGGAGAAGAGTGGGGTATTCGGCCTTGCACAGTGCATACCCCCCATGGACGCCCAATACGCATGTACCACTGAACTGGGCTAGCATATTGAACAGCGCTCGACGAACAATTGAAAGTTTACAGAATGTCCGAATGTTCGTTACATATTCTGCAAATTTACGACGAAAGCGTTTGTCACAAAATCGAGGGCTTTCCTCCCAAACTCGCGTGGTTCGAGCTTCTGCGCAGTAAAATTATGTTAGTGTTCTTGTTGGGAAAATAGAAGATCTACTGAGTCAAATGAAAAAGTAAAATATGAAGAAAATTCGTATAAGAAATGCGAGATTAAGAATACTACTCGCTTGTAGAAAAGCTACATTTTTAGTCAGAAAGCTCCATCAGCGAATAATCAATGACTTCGTCGATCAGCTTGTCCATATGTTAAAAACTGACTGTCAAATCTATAGAGGCCACTATGAGTGCGACCACTTACTGTAGTAAGTTAAGAATAAAAATATTTGATTAAAAATTAAATTTAATTGCCGGACGAGCGAGTACCTGTTTAATTTCTCCAAATGCTGAAAATTACAGCCACGTACGCATTTGCCAAGTCTTGTTTCATTTAACTTCGAGGTTTTTCCAATTTTATCTGCATGAATCAGCTGTGTGGCTTAAAATCTCGATTTAGTAAAGCGGTTTGACTGCAAAGTCTTTCCTATAAGCTCTAGTGTACTGTAAAGATTTACGATAGATGAAGGATTTTTGTAGGTACTAAAATCTAATAAAAACCTTCGTGCTCAAATGAAATGGACTAAAACTTATCAACGGCCATCGCACTTTGGGCAAAAATTAAAACACCTCTTGCGCCAAAGGAGAACCAGATAGCTTTAGGACAGGGTTATCGATTTCAGAAGGACCTATATGATACAAAAATTGTTAAAGAAGAACAAATTTTGGACTAAACTCTTCCAGTTTGACCACATGTTTATCAGCACAGCATATTCTTTTAGTGCGGCACTGTTTTAACTGAACACATGTATGTAGGTGTGTGTAGTTAGAGGCCCTGTATCCAAGGTATGCAACTGAACTTAGGGGGGGGGGAAAATTTTCTGAAGAATAAAATACGGTCTTAAAAGGATCATGGCGAAAAACACCATTTTTCGACGTTTTTCATTGAGCACTATCCATTTCCATATCAAAACCGCTGAAAAGTGCCAAAAATTCAAAATTGAATTTAGGGGAGGTATTTTGGATTTCTGAAATATTGACTCGTGGTGTATACTCACCTCTCAGAGATGCCTACAAAGCTGATCCTCCAAAAATCCGGAGACCTCCTAATTATAAGGGATTCGAATTGATTTTCGTTATTTCACCAATTTTTAACCCATTAAACCTTCCCATTTGTTCAGTATCTAAAATGATGGACAAACAAAAAAACATATCTTCTGGTTTTCCAGACGTTTTTCCCATTCCTATACGACAAAAATATATAAACTTTGAAAGAGAACTTTGATAAACAAAGATAAAATGGCTGTTTCAAGGGTTCGAAAAACCGATGCTACGCAACTAGAAGATCGTTTAAAGAATGAAATCAGGTTTTTCCGCCATTTTTCTGAAAAATCGAAATTTTGGGTGATTTGAAATATTTTTGTAGAATGAGAAATTTTGGCGGTAAAGGATTCAAAATTTAAATCCTCATGATTTGAATAGTCTTAACCAAGCCGATGCACAGCATGGCCGATCTAAAAAATAGCCGTCTGGGATCAAACATTGAGCTTTTTCAGGCCAAACTGACCCCAAAACTGTAGGCGCGCTGTAAAATACAAGTTAAAACTACTTTATTACACAGTTTCTGACCGATTTGATAGTATTTTGAAGAAAATTTCCAATTTAACTGCATTTTAATATTTTTATTTCATTCATTTTCGCCGTGCAAAATTTTCAATTTTATTTGGGGTTCAGATCCTAACCCCCAACGTCCATAAGCGCAATTTTAGTTGTAGCCCATATGATCAATTGACATTTTTTCAGTATAATCAACGAATCGATCTGGAAGTTAATTAACTTGTGGTGATAAAATATTGTGATGTTATCAGTAGAAGCGTCAAAAAATATATTTAGTACTGCAATAGGTTTTATAGTTTAGGCGGATAGTAATTTGTATGTATACGATGAATAAAATTTCCTGAATAAAATAAAATCTTCCAATAAAAATTTTTGACGTTTTTGCACCTTGATCGTAAGCAGGACCACCTCCGAAATCGAATATTTTCTACGTAAGGAGTGCTAATAAACGCTCTAAGGCATTTACAAGAGATTAGTGTGATTCGTGTAGCGGGAAGAGAATTTAGCTGAAAAGTTCATCCAGTTAATACAACAGAATTATTTTTACAGCTAACAGCTGTTTTACTGAGTGTTGCCTTACTGTAATGAACCCGCTAGGTTGTTTTATAGTCTGATTTTCGATCGAATCAGCTAAAAAGCTCCAATTTCCGCTTAAAGAAAATAAATTTATTCCGTCCAGAATCAATCAGCAACAAAATTAATTGATATGATATCAAAAGATTTAAAAAATTTTAGTGTGAAATAATAAAAATATATAAATATCTGAAATAGGAAAAATATAACATTCGAAGATTTTATTTTTTGAGTGTGTATAGAAATTAAAATGTTTCTACGCAAATTTTAGCCTTTATCCTCCGTATTACCATAAGCTTTTTCAAGGAAGGTAACTCGATCTTATTTATTGCGTATTTTCATGGAAAATCGATATTTTTACAGAAAATCGCATATGCATTATATCAGAACCCATTTTTTGCTTTGAAATTGACGGCCAAGAAAATTGTGTTTATTTATTTAGCGTTTATTCTACCTTAGATGTTTAATCAACAAAGAAAATTGGAATAACATTGAAACTAGTACATAGGTTTAGCTGAAATAATAGCTAAAATAAATGCAACAGCAAAGGCAATCCAGTTATAACATTGAAGGTTGTAGTCATGATCATAGATTTATTGCATGGTCTTTTCTGAATGTCAGCTAGAAAGGACGCTTTGAGCTAACATGCATTAAAACTTAAAAGGTGTAAATGTTAAAATTGTGTGAAAACTATATTCACAGTTTTAATTATTTTTATTAACATTTGGAAAATTTTGATCTTTCATCCCTTACAGTTTTTACTTTGTTATAGGTAATTTTTTATTTACGAAACTCTTGACAACTCATTTTTCATGCACTGTAAATGTAATGTTAAAATATCGAAGAGAGCACTCTCTTTAGAAATTTTTCTAATTTCTGGGGCGAACTGTACTACGATTCCATTTCTGCAAAAGATAGTAGGTACAAAATAAATTTATTCGATTTTTCATAAAAAATTACTTTTTTTAAAATGTGATAAAAAATTATAATAAATTGTCTCATATCACAGATTTTGAAAAATCTAAACAGATTTAATTAACATTCATCTAATATCTAATCTAATAACCTTCTATTTTTGTCAAAAAATGGCAAAAATAAATAATTTAAATGACAGAAAAATAGTAATTATTTTCAAAAAATGGCGTATATGTAGATGAACTGCTTTACGTGTGGACACTGATCCCCTATTACATTTATGTATACACTGACTTAAGAATTTCCATCACAAGATAGCATTTGACAATAAAGTTTTGCAAATCAAGTTATTTGTGGGGCAAGAATAAAATGTCATCATTAATATTCACAGTATCACTTTACCAGCGACGAAACTACGACCAGCACCTCTTTAAAAACATGGATTAAACGACAATGCAATGACATCGATTGATCTGCTTTTATAACTGTGAAATATATATGGTTGAAAATATATAGAAGGTGACGAACATTAGGATTAAAATTAATCGGTAAATCAATAAATAAATTGACTGGGTTTATTGAATTATAAAATTGGATCATTGTTTTAGAAAATAAATTGTAATTGCAATTAATTTCAAGGATCAGTTAATTAAAAATTATGTATTGTTGATTTTCAATTTAAATTTAATTCAATTGATTAACGTATTAGCTAACTATGAATATTTAGAAAATAGAATTAATAAGCGCGACCAGAATGGCTTTACAATAAAACAATGATGATGTTAATTAAAAATGAGCATGAATGGCGTCAAATGGTACCAACGTCGAATGAATGAATTGATGAATAACAATCAGATGAACTGTATCTGACGAAGATTAATGGAAATATTGGGACTGGTTCTGATGGCTTTTTGAAGAAAAAATGATATTAGCGCACATTGCAATAATTGCTGGCTTACACTTTATTTCTTGGGTCATTCTATTTTTTATTCTTTTTCATTTTTTGTTAATTTTTTTATTTATCTTATATTGTAGGTCATTTTGGGTTCTTTGGCTGGACGATAGTTTCCATATCGAGGTCGGACGATGAGCTGCGAGACTTTTAAAAATGAACCACTGGTTGAAGACGAGGATTTTTTGATAGTCGGCGTTGAAGTATTCACGTTTAAAGCCGAAAACGATTGATTCCCTTCTTTTTCAATTTCCGAAAATTCGTACATCTGATTCGACCGACCTCTGCTTGATTGAACGACAGAGCCTTTTGAACAACAATAATTTGTTATCGGAAGCTGTTATTTAGATTTATAGATTAATTCAATCACAATTTTTATGGAAATTTGGAATAATTCGTTTATTGGGACTGAAAATGGGCGTCGGCAAATTCTAGGAGGTTGGGTGAGGGATTCAAAAACTTTCAAAACTCAAAAAGTGCCAAAATATACTGACAGGTGTGTCGGAAAGCAAGCTCTTCCTGCGGGCATCGAAAAACCGAAGGAAAACGAAAAGAAATCTCCTCCTGCCGAAGTTTAACTTTCAGGGTGCAACCTAGATTCAGTAGCGGTGCCTCCTGGATCCTGAGCACACGTGGTCAGCATAAGAAGGCACCTGGGGGTCAGGATGTCCAAAATTGCCAAAATCTTACTAAAAATAGAATTCCGGGTGTCTACAGTAATCGGGGGCAGGGTTTCAACCTCTGGGTGATACAACCCCTACCCGCCCACGTCCGTAGGATTTTGAGGGTCCAGATCTCTTTGCTGTTACTTGTGCATATCCATATTTTTATTATTTTTAGATCATGGTTTGATGCGAAGATTAAACTACGTAAATTATAGCTAAAATTTTGTGCGATAGCCCATTTGAATCGCAAAATCTCGCGTATTCTATTCTATTACAACTTCCGGTCGCATTGTAGGTTTGAAATTTCAGCACACATCTGCGCTCTATTACTGTAATAACATTTTATATTCTTGAAATTTTTCCTTACATCTTCCAGCATTCAGCGCTTTAAATTGAATTAGCCATGTGGTGTTTTGATAGAAACAAATTCAAGAAAATTCCAATTAAAAATTGACATATTCCCTCTCCATTATTAGTGCCAAACATATATTCATCGTATAGAAGTATACACTGATAGTTGGGCAGCAGCCAAAGTTTAGGCCTCGTTGGAGGACTTGATCAAAAAAACATTGTGGGGTCTCTTGGACTCTGGGGTTTAGGCTTCCCCTATACTTCCTCCTCGGTAGAGCACAACACTGTGGTTGCTGCTTTTTCCAGGTGAGGTACTTTGACACTGCAAATATTTGCTCGTGATTTATTCGTGTTTTAGAGAACCAAAATCTCTTTCCTTTCATGTACGACTTATTGAATGGGTTCAAGTATCGCAGATAGGCCTACCCTCCTTTTATGGATTGTGTTGAACGTGCCGTGCCATATTTTTCTTTCATTCTCTTGATAAATACGAGCTATGTGCGCATTTCTGAAATTAAAATTACTGTTATATGTACAAAAAAACATAATACTTAGCCATTAAGAGCCGGAGAAAGATCTGTAACATACTCGTATGTCGTCAGACTATACGCGAAGGTATCTGGTATTCTTTATCGTATTTTTTCTTTTTAATTTGCTTTTAATACTTTTCATCTTGTTTTCTTTCGATTTTCTCACGTTCATTTTGTCTCAATTCCGGAAGAAATTTTCCTACTCTATCTTTTTGAAAACTTAGGCCAAAAGTGCAAGCGTGGGGGTTGCGAGAGCTGAAACAGGTAAGGAGAAAATGAAAGGGAATGTAGATCTAGGAAATTCAAAAATAGCAATTTCCCTGTATTGCTTGAAAATTTATTGGAACGGAACTGCTTGACACCTCAGAATAATATTTTTGACGATTTTTAGCCCCACCAGTTCCAAGAAATTGATTCACTGGTCATGTATAGCTACTACATCACACGTGGGAATCGGATGGGTGACTTTAGGGGTTTAGGTTCCCCTATAGTGATTAAAAAAATAACCTTCCAGCCCGTTCTCCAGATTGCGGTAGGCCCAACAGAATCAAATTTTCCGCATGTTTTTTGACGCGATTTTCTCGTTCATTCGGCTCCTTCCAAAACCACTGTGAATTCGATCAGCTACCTACAAGTGCGTACATATGCAAACTGCAAACGTATTCTCGATGATAAAGATCCGTACCGAGTCCAAAAAACCATATGAAATCTGTTCCAAAGATAAAAGATGGCGAAAAAGACGGTGTGGGAATGGTCGGATCACTTACAAATATGTACATTGAAGCCTTTTTGGAGTCTGACTGATCCTATAACCTAGAAAGACACTATAGTAGATTTTTTGAAAGCTTTTTCGTTTCTTATGTCTTGAATAGATGGAACTCAATAAAAAGTCAAAAATTATGTTTTTCGCTCCAAACTTTGCTGCCCATAAGCGGTTGTTCGAACTTACATTTAATTAGTAAACAAAATGTTATGTCGTTTTCTTGTGTATTTATATTTCAAACTGAATCCACAAGCCGCAGAATGTGCATACTTCGATTTTGTAGTTGCTAGATGGAGGAATCTGATTTTCAGCAGATTCTGATGATTTTGCAGCACATATAGGTGACTTCTCCTAGTCTCCTCCGTTTACGGCTTTAATAATCCGAAGTACAGTTTCTCCTTTTTTGTCTTATTGGAGCATTTTGCTTTGCTAGTCTTCAAAATATGTGATTGAGAAACAATATAACATCTGCCTCATGGGTTACTCAAAGTACCTATCCGTTTTCGGATTGTCACCTCTGCTACACTCCTCCACTCTAGGAGAAGCGTGAGTGCACCCAACTTCAGAGTTCGAACTCAGAGACCTCCAACTGTAACGGGAGCACTTGAACCTCCGTTACGTAAGCGAAATTCTACTCAGTCCGGCTCCCGGATCTTCCGCTCTATATAGCGTGTGTAGTCCGACTACTCGGCCTCTTGCCTACTTCCTGCGCTAATATTCAATATAATTGAGAAACAATATAACATCAACCTAACGGGGTTTCACTTCACAGGTATCCATTTTCTACTTGTGTAGTAGCACCTCTGCTATATAGCTATTTTCTTTAACGCTGAAAATTGTTTTTCATGCACAATGTTTCATAAAATAATAAAATACACTATAGGCATTGCTCACGTGGTCTATATGTACTCTAATCAAATGTCTGATTATTTTAACATAAAAAGTAATGTAAATAACCATAAAAAGAAGTGTGAACGTTGTAACTGTAGACACCTAATGGGAAGCTCTGAGCGCTACATTGGCCAGCGTTCGTCGCTTACGGAGCCGAGCCAGTGCTCAACCAGAAAAATAAGAAATTGCGCCACTCCATCTAGAAATGAAGCATCAAATCTACGGGTTTGAGTGCAAAAAGAAGAGCTAAAAATAGCTGATAGCTCGATGAGCGTGTAAGTGCAGCTTCACTAGCCAGAAGGATTATAGATCATGTCCAGCATTTCCGCAAGCGTGACATGTCATATACATATGTAAAAATTGTATTTACCTGCTTTTTTAAGTTTTTAAAATTTTTTTCTAATGTTTAATTTCTATAAATTTTCAGACAGTTTTTCAACCCTTTTACATCAAGATTTTCCTCGATTTAGATTACCCTAAAATGAGTTGGAACCTGGAATGAAAATTTTAAAATTATTTTAGCGATTTTGAGATGAGATACCCAACCGAGACTTCTGGCGCTGTCCATGCAAGGATCAGCTGGGAAATTATTGGCTTTACTCGTACATAGATACATTCGAGATGAGCACAAATCCAAAATACAGCATAAAGGTTAATTAGCAATTTCGATCCGATTTCTGAGCAATTGCTGAAAGTGCTCGAATTCAGATTTGGACTCTTCCCGTTAATGGCCTATTTTCGAAAGCGTCTACGGCAAACATGCTACCTAGACGAAAAGCGATCTAGTAAGTGCATTGTGGGAGCAAAGAGTCCAAAAATTGATAGTGACAAGCGAAAGATAATTTCTGGACCTTAACTTGGAGCTCAACCTATTGAAATTAAAGTTTATTAGAAAACCATGTACACCACTCATGCACACTGGAGAGGGCATGCAGGCAGGTAGATGTAGGTGGGTAAGATACATAGAGGGACTATGCCCTCTAGAATTTCGGAAAGTACGAGTATTTTTGATGAGGGTCTCCCAATTAAAATTCTTGGAAGCGCATTTGAAAGACCGGTAAACTACTTTTATAAAGCCCAAAATTTTGGATTTATGCTTTGTTTTACCTTCGTCTTCCAAACAGCCCGAGTGAGCAAAGAATGGTAAATATGTCAAGATTTTCTGACGCTAGTAGCATCGTTTGTTTTGCATATTTATTTTTTGCAATGTAAATGTCAGGGTTGTGTCGAAAACAAATTGAGGAATCATTCGTGCAGCAATTTATGTGACTTAACAATTGATTTTTTCTGATTTTTAAATAAACTTTATTTTCCAGCGGATGCGTAACATGAATCTTGCTTAGAAACACACATGGGCTGGATGGGGGGGGGGGGGTTGGGGGGAAAGGCATGCACCCCACATACCCCCCAGAATTCAAATTTTGAAATTTTTGCTTGCTTTAGCGATTTTTTGATGCCATTGGATAGTGTTCGATGAGAAACGTCGAAAAATGGTGTTTTTTCGCCATATGACCACTTTTAAGACCATTTTTTGACCTTTGAAAATTTTTCACCCCCCCCCACCCACAATTTCGGTGCTGCCCACCTATGCTTAGAAACCCTTCAATTTTCGTCCATATACGGGTACTTGTTGAGATATCTAACTCCAAAATTTGAGTTCTCCTAAATTCAGGAGGCCAGCTACGCGCCCGAGAGAATGCACGGGATATCACATGTTTTAAAGGCACACCCCCTCAGGCCATTTTTGGACCAAAACCGATTGTTGAAATTATGAAACAGCGCCAAACGATGCCCAGCAGTATAATCTGAGTAGGTAGATAGATAACTTTTTCGAGTAGTGCACTGTTCAATCATTCATTAACTTTTTGTCAGTCATTCCATCGTTCTTATTATTTGCTTTCATTCAAATTCAAGAAAAATAAAATACAACGAAGCAAAGCGTTTTCACGGGTTATGAGGTAGAGAGTAAGGAACGACAAAAATATCTAAAAAGTAAACATTAACTCCAGCGTCACAATTAATCGAAAAATGAATCATATACTCCCCCAACCCAGGAGAACTGGTTCACCCTCCCTCCTCTTAGAACTTGGACCGCGTGCATGTATGATGTATAGGAGCCGTGAGAACAGAATTTTTTGAAGATCTAAATGATTTTGAGGGGGTGTGCCTGATGGTCCCACATGAACCGGTTCAATCTCATAATTTCGCACCGGCTAATACAGCAACCAACATACTGTAGCAGGGGGATAAGGGCACCTCCCACTCAAAGTTAATCCCCATCCCTAAAGTCAGAACTTTTCGACCCTACCCGAGCTTTAGCAGAAATTTGCGTTTTTTCCCATTTTTGTTTTTTGCCATTTCTAGCCAAAACTTGGAGTCACTTACCGCTCATCCTTAAAAATGACCAGGAACCCCCACCCTGAATTTCGCGGCCATTATGTATGGCCATGACTGTTAGACATTGCGCTGACATATAAATATAGCCAGATAGCTAATGCGAATGAAAAGATATCGGTATGTTTTTAGCACTGAAATAGTAAATAATTTCGCAGTTTTTGAACGATTCCGACTTTTTTGAATTTTTGGTTTTCACGCATTTCTTGTTAATTCTGGCTTTTTTTGCCAAAATATCCTCATCTGCCGAAAAATCTCTTAATCGACGCATTTATTCGATAAACGCACGGCTTAAATCTATTATCAGCAAATTAATCAATAATCGAAGGACGATGGCGAAAACTGATCGATTCGTTACGACAAAATACGAGATATGAAACGTGCGTACGTAGCATAATTTTTACGGCTAGAACCGAAAAAAGCGTCCGGGTTCCGCCAGCACTGCTGCGATATATGCGTACAATGTGAATTGGGTGCTCAAGTCAAATGGCACGAACCCGTATCGTAATCAGAAAAAAACAATACACGAAGCGAAACCACAGTAATACATAGGCGAAAAGACAAAAACGAAAATCAATCGATCGAGAAAATTGATAAAAGCGAAGATTAAAACGTGCAGGTATACTGCGGTAGGTATATAATTTATGTACTAAATATACAAATGTTACACTACATGCGATGTACTCATAAATAGCTTACATTTGTAAATTACAATTTTATCAAGCAGACGAAATGTCGTATTATAACACAGCAACGTAAAATAAGCGTATCACAAAGCGCATAAAACTACAACGTGTAATACATAATTAATCAGTGATAAGATAAAAAGAGTTAAATGCTACAAATTTTGCCAAATTTTTGCACCACGCGAACGTTGCGCATGAAGCAATATATCTCGTCGTTTCCGGAAAATAATTTGAAAAATGTACTCAATTAGAGGGCTGGTTGGAATTTTGTTTGGGCATTTACGAGCACAGCATAGAAATTGAGGACTATGAACTCGAAAAACTTGGTTCTTAAGGCGTCTGATTAGGCTCAAAAACGATAGATATGCGTCAAAAACACAATTTTTCACATTTTCAAACAAATTTTTTACGGCACTTTATTTCGAGACGATAGAAACGTGAAAAAAGAACTGAAAGATCACCAAAAACGCTTATAACAGGACATTTTTTATGATTTTTTTCAGATCGAAATTTAACGAGGGGGTTTAAAAAGCTTTTTGGTGCCAGGTAAGCTTCAACGAAGTGAACATGCACTCGTTTTTGGAGAAGGGGATGCAAAGACACCAGTCAAAACGAATCCAAAAATCAAGGCAGAATACGTATGCTATTTTTACTTTTGAGCAAGTGTATAAATAAAAACACGTAAAACATCACCTTTTCTCCGAATTTTTTTTGGAAAGTAATGAATTCTAGGGGAGGGGTGTTGAAAATGCCCCCCCCCAATTCAACAGACAGGAAGAGTTCAGCCCGCTCTGCCCATTTGTGCAAGTAAGTTGGGCAGCCGGGCCGTTTAACGGGGGAATGATGTTGAAAATCCTACTGGGACGATGAAAACTCCCAAGGATCAGTATAAATTGTTTTACTTAAAACAGATCGCTTTATATAAATCATATCAGTGTAAAGTTGCATGATGAGCAAAAATAAGATTTTAACTGAAATAATGTTAGGGACCAAACATGCACAGCATGGAAATTCTAGGGGAGGGGTGAAGTCTTAAAGCGCCTTTTTGGCTTGAAAATGGTGAATACGCATCACGACGCTCTGTCCTTCTAGAGCATAAAAACATGAAAAATTTCAAACAAATCTGAGAAATTAATATAAATTGAACAAAATAAAGTCAAAAATGAGTAAGTGGCGTAAATTATCTAAAATTTGAAACTTTTGAGCAATTAGATAGCTAAATATGCTAAAAACAGCCTCTTTTCTATAAGAATTTTAGAAACTTTTGGAAAATCGCGAATTCTAGTGGTGGGCTTTTCGGAGGGGGAGGGAGAAAGGAGGAATGAAATCCTCGAGATCACGTATATTTGGGCGGTACTACTTTACACATCCCTTTACTCTAATCGATTTTCAGTTTAAAGAATGCAATAGCGTTTAATTTACAACGCACTACAGAGTCTCAAGTTGGAAGAATTTTCGAGAAAAAACGATAAAAATTAAGAAAATAACCAGTTAAGAACATAATGCATAGCATGGGAATTCTGGGTGGGAGATGGTGAAATTATAAAGAGCCTTTTTTGGGTCCAAAAATGGTAGGTACCCGTCAAAAACATCGTTTTTCAGTGTTTCTGACGATGCTCTATCTTTATGGAGCATTAAAATATGAAAAAATTTCGAAAAAAAACAAAAAAGTCGGAGCAAATTGAACAAAATATATATCAAAACATGAATATTATCGTGCGAAGCGCCTAAAAATTTCGCAATTTTGAGCAAATAAAGAGCTAAAAACGCTCAAAAAACCATCTTTTCGACAAATATTTTGATAATTCTAGAAACCTAAAAAAAATTGTCAATTCGGGAAGGGAGGGAAATTTTTATTAGGGGGAAGAATTCTTCTGAGGAGGGAGGGTGAAAACCACACATGGGCGTGGGGGGGAGTTTCGGGGTATGCACCCCCACATAAAAACCAAAATACCCCCCAGAAATCAAAATACCCACCTCCCAGACAGTGATCGGACCGAGGCCTCGGCCTCGGCCTCGGCGAGCTTTGGAGCTTCGGCCTCGGCGCCGAGGGCGAAGCTGAAAAGTGCCGAGGCGCCGAGGGTTAAAATCAAATTTGAATAAGTTTAATATATCCGTTGAATAATAACTATTTAGAATGCATCTGCAGTTCACAGGCTATTTTTTACCTGAAGACTTTTCTTATGATTTTAGTCGCGTACCCAGGTACGCCAAGTTACATACAGCAAAGTGCCAATTTATTATTCATGTGATGACTAAGTTTTAATTCTCATGCTCGCTACATGGATCGGAAACACACATTCCCAAAGGGGGGGGGTGAGGGAGGGTTATTACCCTGCTCTCAGGGTACAAGACTCAAGTCACTGTCAGGACGATTTTTGGTGAAAAGCCTTTGAATATTTTTTAAACCTAATTTTTACTATGGCAAAAGTGCAGCTAACTATTAGAATTTCACGAAGTGATACAGTATTTTTGAATGTAAGCAAGAGTGAATAGACAAACTATCACTATAAGACATGCATGCAACAGCTCAAAATTTTCGGAGGGGCTCCTCGGCATACATGTAACGGCTTGAAATTTCGGGTAGGGGTCCCTGGTCATTTTTAGGAGGAGGGGGGGGGCTAGCGACTCTAATTATGTCAAAATGGCAAAAGCACCTAAAAATAGCCAACAAAGCGCAAATTTTCGCCAAAAATGGGTAGGGCGGGTCAAAATTTTCTGACGTTGGAGCGAAGGGTGTGGGGAGGACGTCCAACCCTGAGTGGGTGGGGAATTCTCCAAAAGCCCCCTGTGTTACACTTATGGTTTTCGGCCATTTTTATGGGAGAGGGGGTGAATGATCACGAATTTTCGGCCGAAAATAGCAAAAACGCACCTAAAAATGGCCAATAAATGCAGGTTTTGCCAAAAATCAATTTCGGCTCGTGCATTTTTTGGAGCCATTTTTATACAATGTTAAAATACTTTATTGGACAAAGTGCTGTTTTTTTTTGTACGAGCTTCTTTGTACATGTACAAAGATCTCCGAAAAAGTCTTTGTACGAGCGAAATTTTTTTGTACATATAACGTATAGATATGCAATTGAATGTACACATTATTACATACTACTAGATTGTTATCCGTGACCCGCACGCTTCGCAAAAGGTGTAACTTTGTCCTAAATTCAGCTGGTCATATTAGTTCGGCCCGAAACGCCAAAATTTTCATGAGTCTTAGGTTGAAATTACATATAAAATTCGACTCAGCAAGTTAAAATGACTTGTGTTACACAATTATAAATAATAAGCGGTTGCAATGTGCTGACTGAATCTCATAATAGACACCAATTTGCTTATGAATTTAATGCAACGCAAAGATAAAAGAGTCAATTTTATCTTCAAACGGCAGAAAACAGTGCAAAGTTGTTTAATAGTTCTTTTTCTGCATAAAATCTTTATAAAACAGTGGAAATAGATGTAAAAGATGCTTTAATCCGTACAAAGATGCTTACAGATAGATTTTGGAGTGTTAAATGCCCGCGCTTGGAGCTAAATAGAATGTAATTGATGATACTCGGCGCGAAAATTTTTAGAAATTTTGCTAAAAAATACTCCAAAAAACGTTAAAATTACTATTACTTTGCCCCAAAAAGTCTTTGTACATTGTACAAAGATGGCTCCGAAAATCTTTGTACGAGCCTCAAAATCTTTGTCTCGTACAAAAAAAAAAACAAAACAGTGAGACAAAGTGATATTAATTATATCGTTTTTCAGTATATTTCAGGAAATTTCAAAAATTTTAGGCGCTTTGCGCAAAATATCGCTAATATACTGTATTTAGATTGAAGCAGGGGCGAACAAACACTCCAAAATCAATTTTTGTGTAATCTAGGCATCTTTATCAGCTTTAAATTATCTTTTGTATGTATTTATACTGTTTTTAAAAAATTTTATGCAAAATAAGTACTATGCAATAACTTTGCACTTTTTTGCCGTTCAAAGATAAAATTGACTAATTTATCCTGATTCTGTAATATTTCTGATTTTGCAGTACAAGTTGTTTTAGCTTTCTCAGTCGAGTTTTCTGTGTAAATTTCATCAAAAGCTCATAGAAATATTGGCGCTTCGCGCCGAACTAATATTATCAACTAAATTCAAGCCGAATTATCATATTTGGGGCACGGTATTTTGTATTCGGCAAAGATTTTTCATAATGTACAGAGACTTTTCAGGACTGTCTTTGTACATGCACAAAGATTTTTGGAGAGACAAAAACTGTAAAAAGGTGTAAAATTTCCGAAAGTTTTCGGCGCATCAGTAGTTGTCTGTCCTATATATCTTTAAAATAGTAGAATTTGCATTAAGAACGGAAAAATGCCAAATATTCAGAAACCCATGAATAAGCTAAGATACACTACCAAAGGTCGAAAACCCTGTTTTACCACACTAAATCGCTACTGTACCATACTAAAATAGTACGCAAAAATTTGCATGCACAAAATGTTCCAAGACTTTTGGATACCATCAACACTGTTTAGGACTACATGCCGCTTGCAGGTCACATACTGGCAGTATGTAAAAATGTGTGTGTTTAATAATATATTTATATAAAATATCTACTAAAAATTTGTTCGCTCATACAAAGACACTACCTAATTTACTGGTCCCCATTTCGGGATTTCACCCTTCCCTCAACTCTGGACCTTGGAAAAGTATGATCGGAAAGTACAGTGCAGTTTCCGTCATATTACCTGCCACACCAGAATTGGATGACTGAAAAAGCGTGTTTAAACATGCATTATTGCAAAAGCGAGCACAACCATGGCTACAGATCAGTCTTTACTTAGCTTATTTCGTTTGTTCGTTTATTTCTTCGACACTGTTTTCTTATTTATAGTAATAAAAAATTTTAAGTGCTTGTTCAGCCATATTTTTTATCAACTTTCCCATGTCTTCATCAACGGCAACTTGTTAAATTAAGTATGCTTTCATCCTGCCGACTTTATTCAATAAATCCTTCACACATTCAATCTACTATTATTGAAAATAAAAATGAATTGTTTGACATTCGATAAAGTGTTTAATATTACGACTGATTCTCTAGCTCATGTGCATACAAAACATTCTAAGAGTATTATTTATGGGTATAGGTATATAAGCTTGACCCTCGGCCTCGGCCTCGGCCTCGGCCGAGGCAAGGATTTAAGTCGCCTCGGCCTCGGCCGAGGCCGAGGGTCCAAAAGTACCCTCGGTCCGATTACTGCTCCCAGAATTCGAATTTTTTTTCGTTTTTTCCGCAATTTTTTGATGCCAATAAATAGTGCTTGATGAGAAACGTCGAAAAATGGTGTTTTTATCGCCACACCACCATTTTTAAGACCATTTTTTGACCTTCAAAAATCTTGCATTTTTGACCTTCAAAAAATCTTGCACCCCCGAAGAATTTTCTTGCTGCCCACGTATGCACAAGAGCACTGAGATGCAACTAAATTTTGCGAGGGCAGGGCGGCTACAAAATTTTAAAGGTCAAAAACGTGCTAAAAATTGATGGTACAGGCAAAATACACCAATTTTTCACAGTGAAGCCCGGTTGGTAAAACCGCAGACTTTAGAAATAAAATGATACTTAGCTGCTAAGGTTCAATTCCTGGTGCCCACTACTTCTTATATTCTGTAAGAGCCTGACGACGACGGTAGGTATAACTGT
>JAVLUZ010000307.1:615306-637689 GCA_036768485.1 Mermis nigrescens
TATAATTCTCATTATCATTATTATTATTACTATTAATATTATTATCATTATTATTATTATTATTATTATTTATTATTATTATTATTATTATTATTATTATTATTATTATTTTCATCATGATCATCATTATTATTATTATCATTATTATTATTATTGTTACTATTATTATTACTATTATTACTCATATTACTATTATTAATTATCTACTATATACTTGTGAAAGTTTGTTTGTGTGTTCAGTATGGGCTCCGGCCCTACAACACTTGGTGGGTTGACGTTTTGGCATGGGCTCGGCCTTACCGGCAGGGGCTGTAGTAGCGACATTCAAATTTCACCAACCCTACCCATTTACCCTGTACAGGGGTTAAGCAGGAGGCGTCCCCATGCTTAAGCATGGCTGTGCCATAACATGCAGTGATATAAGATACGAGATACCCTTTGCTATAATATATGAGTGATATAAGATATCACGTGATATATGACACCCTTTGCTACAACAAACAAAAATTTTTCAACATCAAAAATATGGTCTGACCGAAAAATTTTTCAAAACATCCCAAAACATCAAAAATATGGGTTTGACCAAAAACATTTCTAGGACATCCAAAACATCAAAAATATGATTCAGGCTAAAGAATTTTCAAAACCATTCTGTAATCTTAAAAATATGGATTTGATCAAAAAATATACAGTGGTGAAGTAGGAGCCGTCCCTATTCTTAAGCATGGCCGATTTTAGGTTATAGCCGACTTTTTTTGCCAAATTTCGTAACTCGGAATAAATTCAGTTTACACTATATCCGGATATGGCACTTTTGCTACTGCATGCGTTATAACATAGGATAGAACGTAATATAGCCAACATAATGCTACAAGATGGGCAATGCTATGCGGTACAATGATGTGGAGACAAGATACCCTGTGTGTGCCATAAGATGCAGTGATATAAGATAAGAGATACCCTCTGTTATAACATATGAGTGATATAAGATATCACGTGATATATGACACCCTTCGGTACAACAAACTAAAAATTTTTAAAACATCAAAAATATGGTCTGACCAAGAAAATTTTCCAAAACATCCCAAAACATAAAAAATATGGGTTTGACCAAAAAATTTCCAGAACATCCCAAAACATCAAAAATATGATTCTGGCTAAAGAATTTTCAAAACCATTCTGTAACGTCAAAAATGTACAGGGGTGAAGCGGGAGGCGTCTCTATACTTAAGCATTGCCGATTTAGGGACAACCAATTTTTCGCCAAATTTCGAAAATCGGAATAAATTCAGTTTACAGTATTTTCGGGTTACGGTACTTTTGCTGCTGGGTGCATTATGTATAACATAGGATCGGACGTAATATAGCCTACATAATGATACAAGATGGGCAATGCTATAGGGTAACATGATGTCATATAAGATACCCTGTCTGCGCCATAACATGCAGTGATATAACATACGAGATACCCTCTGCTATAACATATGAGTGATATAAGATATCACGTGATATATGACACCCTTGCTACATCAAACAAAGAATTTTCAAAACATCACAAATATGATTTGACCAGGGAAATTTTCCAAAACATCCCATAACATCGAAAATATGGGTTTGACTAAAGGATTTTCAAAACCATTCTAAAATGTCAAAAATATGGAATTGATCAAAAAATGTACCGGGTGAAGCGGAGGCGTCATCATGCTTATGCATGGCCGATTTCTGGACATAGCCGATTTTTTTGCCAAATTTCGAAAATCGCAATAAATTCAATTTACACTATTTTCGGGTTACGATACTTTTGTCGCTGCGTGCGCTACGTATAACATAGGATCGGACGTAATATATCCTACATAATGCTACAAGCTGGGCAATGCTATCAGGTACAATGATGTGATATAAGATACCCTGTCTGTGCCATAACATGTAGTGATGTAAGATAGGAGATACCATCTGCTATAACATATGAGTGATATGAGATATCATGTGATGTAATGACACCCTTTGCTACAACAAACAAAAAAGTTTTAAAACATCAAAAATATGGTTTGACCAAAAACTTTCCAAAACATCCCGAAACATCAAAAATATAGGATTGACCAAAAAATTTCCGAAACATCCCAAAACATCAAAAATATGATTTTGGCTAAAGAATTTTCATACCCATTCTGCAACATGAAAAATATGGATTTAATCCAAAAACGGGTGACAAAAAACATTTTAAAGAATCTAAAAAGTAAAATATGGTTTTTGCCAACAAATTTTCTAGAAATATCCCAAAAACATCAAAAGTACCGGAAAATAAACAATACAAGAGACATCTCAATTCCATATAGCTATCAGGCCTAAGTTCAGCCCGGGCAACGCCGGGCAGCTCAGCTATAAGACTTATAAAAAAGGAAACTCGACTCGTCCTTCGCTTCAATAGAACTTGATTGGATTTTTAAAAATATCGCAATCATGTTCACCATGGAATATAAAACGAAAGGGTAGAAGGATAAGAAGCGTCAAAAAAATCAAAAATGATGAAAAAGTACAATAGTTAATTAATCAAAGTAAAAATGGATACCACATGCAAGAAAAACAGAAAACAAAAAAAATAATAAACTTAAAAAAACAAGCAAATAAATCAAATAAACAAAATTAAAATTGTGAGAATCTATAATTTTTCAAAAATTCATGTAAAGCACAGTTCATGTAGCAATTAATCGAAAAACACAAAAAGAATGCAACAACGCACGCCAATGAATAAAACAAGCAAACGGACGAAAATATAAACGATTAGCTATTTGGTAAATAAAACACAAATGAATAATCAATTACGTAATTAAGTCATTAAGGAAAACAATAATATAAATGTTATCAGATGAAATAAACAAGGAAAATACAAAACATAATAAGGAAATGAATAAAAGACAAAAATAAAATGTTAAATATAAATGATAGAAAGTTTACAAATAGAATATGTACATAGCAAATGAAAAATAATGAAAATCGCTGTTTAAAAATTAAGGAAACATAAAATTAAATATGCACAAAAAAATTAGACAAAAATAAATAAAACAGCAAATAAACAAATATACAAAAAATACGCAGAAAAAAATTTTAAAAAATGATTGAGATAAATAAAGCACAACGTACTTGCTGCACAGCTTGCAAGGAAAAAGGCCATCTCTGTTCGTGTTAAACCTTTTAGTTTTTAAAACCATCGGCTCGTCGGTCGGCATTAGCTTTAAGCTAGCCTTAAAGTCGTGTAAAGCAAATTCAAATAATGCGCGGTGTAAATGATAAAAATTAAAATGCAAATTGAATAAATTTTAAGAAAATTAGAATTCTTCAAATAAATAGGAGCAATTTTTTCATAACAACAAATTTGAATAATAATCACAAATTAATAAGTCATTGTTGATACTTGTAAAATTTATGAATAATTACGTGCACTACTCGCCACGAATGTTTACGATTTAATAAGCTTCTAGAGCTTGTTAGGGTTACATATATATTTAACACGTCGGTCCTATTTCCGCCCATGCACGACCAACGTGTTAAACATATAAGCCTTAACAAGCTCTATCATCCTATGAAGCATATTAAAACGTAAACATTCGTGGCGAGCACTATACATGACATACTATATAATGGGCGATAGTAGCATGAACAATAAGCATACAATTCATATTTAATAATTAATTAAAATGATTTAGTAATTTATTTAATAATTAATGAAACGATTCATAATTTGAACATAACAATTTAATTCATAATTTGGCATAACATGACAACATACGTACATAGCATAAGAATAGATAAGATAACAAGATTAATCAAACGAGATATAGAGATGTAAAGCATGAGAAATCTGGGGAGGGGTTGAATTTTTAAAGTGCTTTTATAGGCTCAAAAATTGCGAATACGCGTCTAAAGCAGTGTTTTTTTGTACAAGGTCCGTTGTACATGTGCAAAGATGGTCCCTAAAAGTCTTTGTACATTTCGTACACACAAATTTTTGGGTACTATAATATGGTACAGTAGCGATTTTAGTGTGGCAAAAACAGAGTTGTTCGACCTTTTGTAGTGCATTTTAGCTAATTTCTGGGTTTCTGAGGGCAAAAATCAGTAATAATCGTCTCAAAACGGCGCGAAGCGCCGAAAAATTTGGCATTTTTCCTTTCAAAATGCAATTTCTGAAATTATAAAGATATATAGAACACACAATTGCTCATTTCGGCGCGGAGCGCCGAGAATTTTTGCGAATTTCGAACCTTTTTTGTAGTTTTTGTCTTCCAAAAAATCTTTGTACATGGTACAAAGACGGTCCCCAAAAGTCTTTGTACATCGCGAAAAATCTTTGCCGAATACAGAAAACCGTGGTCTAAAGCAACATTTTTCGGCGTTTCTGACAATGTTCTACCTTTCAGAAGCATAGAAACATAAAAAATTTGAAAAAAATATCCAAAAAATCGAAGGAATTGAAAAATAGTCAAATAATGGAATGTATCAAAGAACAACAGGCAGCTAAGATATATTAAAAAACAATTAGCCAAAAACGCTTAAAACAGCACCTTTTCTGCGAATTTTTTTGGAATCTTTTAGAAAAATCGCTGATTTCTGGTGGCGAAGGATGGCGTTAGAATTACTGGGGGAGGGGGGTAAAAAAATTCGGGGCGGACGGAACCCCCAAAAACCACAACAACATAACATTCATATGTAATGTAATCTAAGATAACATAACAAAAATAATTCAATACATATAAACGATATATTAAATATGTACACAATGCAGGCGCGTATCCAGGATTTTATTTTGGCGGAGAGTCTAAAATTTTGAGGTCAGATATCTCGAAACCATTATGAGATAGGCAAAAAGAAAGGCATATTTGAGGGCACCTCAACGAGCCATAAGCAATGGTGAAGAAAAATTTCAAAAATTTTCTTTTTATTACGCGCTTACAGTGGCGGATCCAGGATTTTCTAAGGGGGGGGGGCGGTACCCCTAAGGGGGGCAGAACCCTGCCTTGGGCGGAAAAATTAGCCGTTTTAACCCGAAAATCGCTAAAAATCGCTCAAAAATCCTTAATTTTGCGCACTATTTTGAGCCAATGAAGAATAGGAGGCGGCCGCCCCCCCCCCCCTAAATCCGCCCCTGCGCGCTTATATAGTATTACACAAATCTGTTGTTTAAACGATATGCGAACATTTTCTCATCATTCTATCGCAGCGTTTTTTGTACAAGGTCCGTTTGTACCTGTACAAAGATGGTCCCCAAAAGTCCATGTAAATGCAAATTTTTGTGTACTATATGGTGCAGTAGCGATTTAGTGTGGTAAAACAGGGTTTTCCGACCTTTGGTAGTGGATTTTAGCTAATTTCTGGGTTTCTGACACCAAAAATTACTAAAAAGACAAATGTGACATTTTTTCCATTCTAAATGCAAATTCTGACATTTTAAAGATCTATAGGACAGACAATTACTCATTCCGGGAATTTTACAACATTTTTACACTTTTTGTCTTCCCAAAAATCTTTGTACATGTACAAAGACGGTCCTGAAAAGTCTTTGTACATCGGGAAAAATCTTTGCCGAATACAGAAAAAACACTGTTCTATCGACGAATAATTTGCTAGTTTCTGTCTTTGTAACCAATCTTTTCGATTTACGAAGAAAAACGATACCGAAAATGAATAATTCGGCGCAGAAGACAAAACCTATAGATAAGCTATAAATCCGGAATGAAGCGCCAGAAAATTTTGAGTTTACTAGCTCAAAAGTACGATGAAAACCTGTTTTGGTGCTGTTTTAGACCTACTTCGAGAATTTTTCGTTTTACCCTCTTACATGTAACTGGGGGGATAGGGAGATCTCCCTACTCAAAGTCGGACACGTCCCCCCAACCCCGAAAGCGACCCCCGATTTCGGAAAAAGAACCGAATTTTTTGGCTGCTTTTAGGCGTTTTTTGGCCGTTTTATTTTTATTTCTGGGGGGGGAGTTGGCGCCCCCCCAAATATGGGCCACACACAATGTATCTACATTGTATGCATGTAACTTTGGGGGTACCATCCGATTTTGGGGACCATCATCTGCAACCTGAAATAAGTAAGGGAGTCGGGCTCAGCGGGGAGGTAATCTGTTCGTAAATGAGGTAAATAGTCACCTCGGACTCTAAATACATAATCACCATAGGTGGGCAGCACCGAAATTCTGGGGGGAGGGGTGTGAAAAAATCTTCAAAGGTCAAAAAGTGGTCTTAAAAGTTGTCGTACGGCGGAAAAAACACCATTTTTCGACGTTTTTCATCGAGCACTATCCAATGGCATCAAAAAATCGCTAAAAAAGCAAAAAATAAATTTCAAAATTTGAATTCTGGGGGGGGGTATTTTGATTTCTGGGGGAGGGGTATTTTTAACTTCTTGGGGGTGCATACCCCCAACGTCCACGTGTGATAATCACGCGAAAAATTAGTTTGAAAAAAATAAAAATTAAAATATATTTTTCGGCACAATTTCGCCGAATATTGCATATGGACAATTTAAATGTGTACATAAGTAATATTTCCTGAAAAAATATTAAAATTAAAATTTTACACGAAAAATGCTTGCATATTATCACCTGGCTGTTTAAAGAAGCGCGACAATCTATGTAAACACCGTGTTGCCGGTTGTCTACAATTTCGGGCTCTGCGATCGATTGGTCGATCGAAAAAGCATTTAGCCGAAAATTCGTTGAGCCATCGGCCATTTTAAATTGGTGAAAATCGTTTTGCTGGACCCTGGGCGCATTTTCGATCGGCCCTCTGCCAAACACAAAAATACTCCATTTTACGCGCGCAAAAATATAAAGAAATAAATAGATAAAAATGCACTACATAATAATATAAGATAAATAAATATGTACAATATAATTATATATGCGAATTGGTCAAGGGATAAAAACTTCGAACTGTGCTTTATTGATAAGAGGTTTTCGTAAATTACCGAAATAGCGACGAAAAAGTTTTTTTTGCCAATTTTCTCCCAAATTCATCCAATGTTTGAATCATAAAACTTGTCAATTTCGAAATTTCCTCAAATAATTATACTTGCGTATCGCAATTAATCGATGAAGTTGTTAATAAATCAGTTAATCGAATAATGATTGAAAAAATTATAAAACCGTTGACAAAATGAAAGAATGAATAATAATATGTATGTATATCTGCATAATCTGATAATTGAGATAATTGAAATCACTACGATCTGAACATTTGTTTAATAATCTAATCATGAAGAAATCTCCTTTAGAATAAATAATTTTCATAATAATTTTTCTAATGCAATTTTTAAAAATCTAATAAATTAAATAATCTCCTAAATTCAAGGAATCCGGGAGAATCATTGAGTGTATTAAAAATACTAAAAACCTTCAACAAATTAAATTAAAATTGTTCTATAATTAAACTATAATTTTCAAAGTATATAACAAAATTTTTTAATAAATTTATATAACATATGGTGAGGCACAAGACGTATATTCGTACGTTTTGCATTGCTGTGTCGAAACATACGACGACTACCTTTGTGCTAACATGGACAAAAAGTGTTCAAATTTCGTGGCGAGAAATGTATGCACATAAAGTATAGCTAAAGTAATCTGAAAATACACCGTTTTACGCGTTCTAGCGATTTTACATGTTTTTAAAATTTTATTTTCTCCTAATCTATTTAAAAAAATTTTGTATCATGTTTATTTTCATCGATTCTCTTGATTTCACACGTTTCCATATGGTTGAAGGAGGTATATATTACGCCTACACAAACACGTTACATAGGTTTCGAAATTTCGGGTTGTAGTACCCGGACATTTTTATGGGAGAGTAAATCATTGACCTCCAATTTTTAGTGAAAAATGACCAAAAAAAACCAAAAAAGGTCGAAAATTCCATTTTACCAAAAATCGGGGAGGAGGGGGGGGTGAGAAATTTTTTGGCTTTAGGTGGGAAAAATTTTAAGGACCAACCAATTCAGGGTAAGGGATCCCTTATACCCCGTTACAAGTACGCCGCTACCTCCAGGGTCCAAGATACAATAAAAGTGCCAGGCGATTTCGAGCTATTGAACAAGTCTTTGTATTATTTTTTGAGGACGAAAGTTTTACGCACAAAATGACCAGAATAAAGGTTAAAAAATCTGAATATTCAAAATCTTCAATGAATATTTATATTTTTATCAATAAAAGCGACAATGCAAATCAAAACGGTCTAAAAAGCCCTAAAAATTACATTTTCGGATTTCATTTTCAGGAAAAGACCCGAACTCTGAATTTACGAATCCCAAATTTAGGTATTCTGCCCCTCCCTCAATCTAAGAACAAATTAGCTTAATTTAATTAATTTTATCGAGATAATATTGGTTTATACGTTATTTACAGAAAGAAAGAGCATTGCCAAAAGGATCGAAAAATGGTGTACTCTGTAATCATCATTAGAGAGCCTAAAAGGGCATTCATGTGAACAGAAGAAAGAATGAATTCAGCACAAGCTGACCCCCAGAATTTTTGAGCTGTCTATATGACCGAAAAAGATTTATTTAGATAGAAAAAAATGACAGAAATTTGAAACTTATTTTCGAATGAAAAAATAAAAACGAGTAAACAAAAATGAATAAAAAATTTCAGCACACAGAAACGCTTACTAAAAATCATACATGCAAGAAGGGGGATGGGGGACCCCAACCCAATGTCGGCCGTCCCTCCAATCCTCCAAAACCAGAAAATTTTTGACCCCTTATTTTTGGAAAAAAAATCAACTTTTTTGGCCCTTTTGGGTGTTTCTTGGCTGTTTTTGGTCAAAAATTAGAAGTCATTTAGCCCCCCTCCACCCCTAAACTTAACCGGATCCCCCAAAATTTCGAAGCCGCTACATATATGCTAAAAATAGTGAGTGCCCATTGATTCAAAAACTTCAAACGTAGTATATAACATAAATTCAACGGCTTAAAAAGAGACCAATTTTAGGAGCGAAATCTTCCAAATTTGGTCAAAGACGAAATAAAAATGCCCCAAAAAATGCAAGGTTTTGCTTGAAATAGGGGCGTAAAACTCAGAGAATACCCCCTTCCCACAGCAACCGCGATTTTTCCAAAAAGACTTTCAAAAAATCGTAAAAAAGGTGTTGTTCTAAGCGTTTTAGTCATCTGTTCGCCCCAAAGTGTCAAAGTTTCGGCATTTTTCACCGTATATTCAGTTTGTTAATAGAATTTATTCACTTTACACGAATCATTTTAAAAGTGTTCGGAATTTTGGACCTTATGTATGTAGAATTCCCCCAGAAATTTCCATAAGAGCTAGAGTAACCTAACTTTTACACATACATTGCTCTAATGTAGTCAATTGACTTCTGCATAATATATTAAGTAGACATGACATGAGTAGTAATCAGCTTACATGATCCTGAGGGCTCAAGGGGATTTCACCCCACCCCAGTTGATTTTTTGAAAAATTCCAAAAATCCCTAAAAAAATTGAAAATATGCTTTTTCAAGCGTTTTTAGTAGCTATCTACATAATTGCTCGAAAGTGACAAATTTTCGGCGGTTCGCGATATATACTCATGGTTTGACTATGCTTTGTTCAATTTGTTCGTTTTTTTCGAAATTTTTTCGTTTTTTTGCTCTAGAAAGATAGAGCACCGTCAGAAACGCCGAAAACCGATATTTTTGACGCGTACCTAGCGTTTGTAAGCCAAAAAAAGCAATTTAAAATTTCACCTCCCCCAGAATTCCCATGCAGTGCAAGTCTGGCGATCAGTAATGTTTGCTTACTGTAGCTCATATGGAAATCGCTGGGGGAGGAATTCTACATAAAATCCGAAATGTTTTAGCTCTACGTATCTTCTAGGAAGAACGAAAATTGTTCGAAACGTAAAAAACAGTATTTTTGACGTGCACTCAATCTTTTCGAGCGCAAAAATGTCAGTTTTTTGAGCATTTTTAGAGGCTGGTTCCCTCTATTATTAAGCTGCGCATGTATGTTAACCCAGGCAAAATCAGCCGTCGCCCATCCCATCTGATTTTTTAGCAAAAACTTGCGTTGCAGGCAATTTATGGTTCTTTGCCATTTTTTTGCAAAAATTGAAGTCATTAACCCGTGTTACTAAAAATTGGCGGCAACCTTCCGAAACTTCTGGCTGTTCAATGTCTGTTCCTGTTACAAGCATACATGCATATGAGTCAAAACCTCTGGGAGGAGGTAAAGCGTGTTTCTTGGTGGGGAGGGGGCGAGTGAATGAGTAATTTGTTACTTTTCTAACGACAAAATTTTGTACTCAATTCGTCCCATTTCGTTTTTCATGAATATATACGGTAAATTTGCATGAAAACAATAAAGCCAAGGGCACCGGCATGACATGTGACGTCTAAAACGAGTATACATAAAAATAATAAGTGTCTAAATCAATAAACTGAACAGTCTAATAGTGATCGGCCGGAGATCCGGCTCCGCCTCCGGCCTCCGGCAAATCCGGCCATTTTTTCCACTCCGGTGCTCCGGCCGGAGGACATCCAAAAAAAATCGGCCGGAGGCCGGAGAGAATTTTTTCGTTTTTGCATAGTGACCGAACGTACTAATTGCTGACATTATGCTTACTAAATATAGTCAGAGCACAATATAATAGCAGAAAAAAGGGAAATAACACCAAATAAAGTGTCTAACACCACCGCCAATCGTAAAGTATTTATTTTTAGGAAAAAAACGAAAATGAAAATGAAACAAAAATTGTGAAAATCGCTGCAGTAAATTCCTGTAAACACTGGAAGTCATAGGGTAGCATAAGATGCAGTCTGGCCTGCACTTTACATGCTATACTGATTTTCCAGATAATGTTGCTGTCCATTCTGTACGTCATATTCGCGGTTCACCGAACATAACCGCAGTATGTAACGTACCTATGTATATGCGGTCTACACAATCATGCTTTAACATCAAATATTGCCGATTGACGCTTTATTTAGGGCAGGCTAAGGAGACGACAGCTTTTTTCTTAATAAAAGCATTGAACAAAATTTCGTTGAATGTAGTCTATTTTACCAGTTGCGAATCTAGAATTTTCCTAAGGGGCGGTATCCACACCTGGGCGTGGGGGGTATGCAACCCCCAGAAGCCAAAATACCCCAGATATCAAAATACCCTCCACCCCCAGAATTCAATTTTTGGAATTTTTTTTTCGGTTTTTTCCCAATTTTTTGATGCCAATGGATAGTGCTTGATGAGAACCGTCGAACGCCATACCACCATTTTTAAGGCTATTTTTTGACCTTCAAAAAATCTTAGCACCCCCCCCCTCTCCAGAATTTTCTTGCTGCCCCACGTATGGCGGTATCCCTACTTTTCCAAAAACAGCCAAAAATGGGTCCAAAAATTCGCCCATAAAGCGCGACATAGCGTTTGTTCAGTGTTTTACATTGTATACTTTCACGTAAAATCACTTTTGACGCAATATTTTTCTAAAAATTTTAAAACTTTGAGACAATTTTGTGTGAAACAAATCGTTGAAAATTTCTTTGACTTCAACAAAAACCTGACGCGAAGCGCCGGAAAATTTGTGAAATTAAATCGGATAGATGTCAAGAAACATGATTTATTGCTTGATGCGAATTTTAGACCTTTTTAGCAATTTTTATCTTCCCAAAAATCATTGTACATGTACAAAGACGGCCCCGAAAAGTCTTTGTACATCGGGAAAAAATCTTTGCCGAACATAAAAAATCGTCTTCTAGGTCGCCGGAAAACTAAATAAATGTCATCAATAGGTATCATCCGGCGCCTAGCGCCGAAAAATTCGAGAAATTATGGTCACTGACGGCCAGAAATCATTGCAAATTGCATATCCATTCTTTAGGATTTTCCTAAGGGGAGGGGGCGGTATCCCAACTTTTCCTAAAACAGTCAAAAATAGGTACCAAAATTTGCCCTTAACGCGCGAAATCAGCTTTTTTCCGGTGTTCTACCATTGTGTACTTTTACATTAAATCAGTTTTAATGCAATATTTTTCTAAAAATTTTTGAAATTTTCGACAATTTTGTGCGAGAGAATCATTAACTTTCTTTGTTTTTTATAAAAATCTGGCGCGAAGCGCGGAGACTTCGTGAAATTAAGGCGGATAGACGTCTAGAAGCAGTCAGTGTATTTTGCACAAGGTCCGTTTGTACATGTACAAAGATCGTCCCCATAAGTCTTTGTACAATTTGCACACACAAAATTTTAAGGTACTATTATATGGTACAATAGCGATTTAAGTGTGGTAAAAACAGAGTTGTTCGAATTTTGGTAGTGTGTTTTAGGTAATTTCTGGGCCTCTTAGGGCAAAAATCACTAAGAATCGTAAAACGGCGCGAAGAGCCGAAAAAAGTTGACATTTTTCCTTTTGAAATGCAATGTCTGCTATTATAAAGATATATAGAACACATAATCACTCATTTCGGCGCGAAGCGCGAAGTGTTTTCCGAATTACAGACCGTTTTAGCAATTTCTGTCTTCCCAAAAATCTTTGCACATGTACAAAGACGGTCCCAAAAAATCTTTGTCCATCGGGAAAAATTTTCGCCGAACACGAAAAAAATCGTGTCTAGAAGCATGATTTACTGCTAGATTTCTTGCATTCATGGCATTTGATGCGAAACATCAGGAATTTTTTAATCGAAAATAGAAAGAAAACTATGCAAAATAGCTGTTTCTGCTGTAAAAATTGTTTTGAAACCTACATGAACAGATAATGGCTTCTAGGTCGCCATGAAAGTAGATAAATCTCATTAATAGGTACATAATCACCCGACGCATAGCGCCAAGAAAAAATTTTGAGGAAATCATGGTCACTGACGGCCAAAAATTATTACAAATTGCATATCCATTCTTTATCTCTCCAAATATTTTTGGCCAAAATTCGCCCCTGCATTCTTTATCTCGCCAAATATTTTTGGCCAATGGGGGAGCGGCCGCCCCCCCCCGCCGTCCCCCATAAATCCGTCCCTGTATTTCATATAACTAACTAGCTGATATGCAGTTAAGATGCATGTGCACTATTACGTTATCATATCGCCGACGTCTTTAGAGGCGATTAAAGGGACGCCGGATTCGACGACGTTTTCCGTAAAACTCGCCACGTTATTGGTTCTTAAATTATAGGCGGGGCTTGACCTCGACTGATCACCGCCAATAAATTTTCGGGCAAGTCGCGGCGACGTCGTAGCAATTCCAAACGACGATTTTCGTCGCCGACAATTTTTCCACGTGTAATAAAACGCGACACTGTTTGACGGATTTCAATTCGACCTTAGCGGTAAATTACGGTAAGGTAATAGCGTTAGTGTAAAGTAGGCGGCGGTAGTGTGAACTAACGGAATAATAGTGTAAAAGGAGAGGAGCTTGACCTATATTCAGATACATAAATACATACGTACATAATGTAGGCACATAAAGCTTCCTCGATGATTCTATTGAGCGATCAATTATGATAAAGATAGGGTGGTAGTGTAAACTAGCTGTGCGGTATTGTAAAGTAGAAGACTGACCCATATTAAATACGCACACACCTAATTTTGATACATATAGCTTCCTGGCTGATTCTGTTGGGCGATAAATTGAGTTGAGGATAGGGTGGTAGTGTGAAGTAAATGAATATTAAAGCGTAAAGTAAGAAGGTTAGCCCTATATTACTCGTATATATAATGTAGGAAGCTTCCTGGATGACCTTGTCGACAAATTACGATAAAGCAAGAGCGACAGTGTAAAGCGAATAATAAATTGTAAGGCGGAAAGGGCGGACCCCACATTCGATAATTATTTTTACGCAGCCTACTGGCTTAAAAGCTCAAGTATACATAATTCAACCAAAAAGGCCACTACTTTTTCTTGATGTTAAATGTAAAATTTTTCAACGAAAAATCGACGCCATCTGATCTTTGACCAAAATTTGGGTCATATTTTTATGCATATTTAATTCTTTAGAATATCAGCGAGTTACTACGAAAACGTCTCGAATAAAAAACGTAGTTAAAAGAAAAAACTGGCTGAAAAATTCTTAATTTGGGAAAAAATTGGAAAAAACCGAGTTTGCAATATGAATCGAAAAATTTCAAGAAACTGAACCAGATAATTTCCCAAAAAATAGTTTGGGAGTATAACGAGATAGTAATGATTTTCTAAGCGACCAAAATATAGTGACGACATTGTTCTTTACACTATTCTTTGCATTTGATTAGACTTCCTTAGCTGAGAAAGTTTCTCTGTTTATTTGTCAACACAGGTAGCTAATAGGTACAAACAGGTAGGTCAATAAATCTTTTAATACGATACAGTAATCATAAATTTATTTAATTATCATTCTGCGTGCCCCTGACCTCGATGGTAAATAATAAAAATTAGAAAATTTGAAATCAAAAAATTAAAAAATATAAAATGTAAAAATAAAAAATTGTTGTTGAGAATTCCTGACACCGTTTAATAAGCTGTACATACATAGCTACACATACGTATAGAGGGGGGAGGATGGGGTGATGCTCCAATCCTACGTATGTAGGTCGTCCCCTATCCCCCAGAGCCAGAAAATAATTGACCCCTCCCCCGATTTTTGAAAAAAATTGAATTTTGGCAGTTTTTAGGTGGTTTCTAGCCGTTTTGCGACAAAAAAAATTGGAGATCATTTCATTGAAGTGATACAAGCAGTCGCAACAAAGCTCGGAGCGAAGTAAATAAAATGATTAAGACAAATAGGAAAATGCAAAAATATGCGAAGTGACACTAAATTTAAAGTGGAATAAGAAACAAAATACGTAATGCTTTACACTGCAGTACACTTTACACTCTACATTATAACGCAATGTTACAAAATGAGAATAATTGAGAGAAAAAAGTATCTAACAGCTCGTGTGAAGTAGAATTATTCCGATGTAAACAACGAAGTGATTTGAATTGCAAAATGAAGTTACAGCAAAACGCTCTATACACTGAAGCTCTAACATGTGAGACATATAGATAAAAAAATGAATATGTTGGCAGTAAAAAAATTAGCATATGTGCAGCGCTCGCGACCATGAAGAAATCTTTGTCGTATTTGAACAAGGCTTCCTGAAACTGCTGAATTTGTTCATTGGTCCATACTTCGGAATCTAAAAAGTAAGCCAGCTCACAGTAATCGATTAAAACGTAAATTCAACAGGTTAATTGAAAAAATTCATAAGAATAACGCTTTAAGAATTCAGACACTCTTTATCACATAGATTTTAAACATATAAATAATGTGCAGAATAAGTCAGTTAGAATCTAAAAGGATTATCAGCATAGGTGCGCAAAGGTCAGTGCTCCAAAAAGGGAGTGAAAATAAACAAAATTGGTGATATGTAGCTAAGCGCTTTCTGAAAAACAATAATGACACTTTATTACCATAAGATTTTTTGCGAGAGCATTAGTGGCAAATTAGTAATCGTACGGGGACCCCGACCCCGACCCCGAAAAACCCCCGGCCTAAACCCCCGACCCCCGACCGGGGGCATGATTTTTCGAGTCGGGGTTGAAACCTTTTTCGGGGGTGAAATACAGCATTTTATTTGTTGGTACATAGAAGAAGAATTGTATAAATAGCAAATAAAAGTCGGAACGGAGGACGATTCATTCACCAGCAAAATTAATATGTTAACCTCGACACTCGCGATATTTCATGAAAAGAACGCCTGGTCGCCATGCTGTTAAGACGTACATACATGTTCGCATATTTTCCATTTATGAAGTGCGCCGAAATTACTGCGGAATCACAGGCGGATGCCGGGGGGATGGAGGCACATGCCCCCAAATTTTCCAGAAATTATATTTGATTTTTCTGGCGCAATGTGTCCAGAACATTGAGTTTAAAAAATCACAAACGTCAAAATTTTCTGGCGCTTCGCGCCGAGTCATTAATATTTATTGTTATACAGATCCAATGAATTTAAAAGCTTGAATCTGTTAAAATAATCCAACACTTCGCAGCACTTTAGTGATTTAATGCACTATTAGTTCATTGACTGAAGCTGCACATGCTTATTTGAACATAATAGTAAAAGTGCGAAAATGTTTGCGTACCAATTTATCTATTCTCTGCTTTGTTTATCTTTCTTTACAAGGACACATAATTCTATTTTAAATGAAAGGAAAGGCCAAATTTTCTTGTGTTTTTGCGCATTTTCTGTTTTCTGAACTAGTTAAAGAAGGCCACAAATGGGCCTGAAAATAGGTAATAACAAAATTCTCATTGATACATCATTCAATGACTTATTGGATTTTGCGAAGTTTTTTTTTGGACTTAATTCAGAACCGAGATTTTTGCCAATTTGCGAAAATTTCCTTTACTGATAAAAATTAGAGTGCTTTTTCTACAAAATTTTTAGGGCTTCTGCTCTGGACCTCGCTGGGGAGCGCGGGCGCACCCCAGACCCCCAACCGTACAATCTCGTTCTACATGTTGGAAGAGATTTTTAGGAAGACAAGAAAAGGTAAAAGGATTAGGAATTTTAAAAAATTTTCGGCGCTTCGCGCCGCAATTCTTATCTGTTCTGTATAATTTAAGCGGTATAAATTGACTTTCAAGAGTAAAAACGTCAAAATTTTTCTGCGCTTAGCACCGCCGATTATTGTCTTAGGGCGGTAAAATATGACTGAATTTCTTGATGTTTTGCGCCACTTATGATTTCCGAACTGTTTGTCAATAAAAAGGCGTAAATTCTACATGAAAACGGTAAAAATTTCGAAAATTTTCGGCGCTTCGCGCCATTGGCTCCTCTGCAATCAGTGCGCCATAGAAAACCGTATAGAAAAAACTGTGGAAGAAAACGAAAAAAAGCGAGAGCGTTAGTGATTAAAATTGAAAGTAATGCTAAATTGCTAAAACCATTTTTTGAACTTGTAATGAAAATAAAATGTTGAACATAACCAGCTTTATTAGTATGCTCTACAAACAAAAGTGAAGGTATCGTTTTTATCCTTTTCAAATTGGTATGTAATCATGCAATGTTAATTGTTAATCTTCAACCCCGACCCCAACCCCGACCCCGAAAACCGGGGTTTTTCATCCTCGACCCCGACCCGATCGGGGGTGAAAATCTGACCCGTATGATCACTGTGGCAAATATATGATCTTTTTGAACTCGAAAAATAACTATAGCCTTTTTGGGATAAAAATAGCCATTTAGTCCTTCTTAAAGTCGGGACAAATAGCTATAAATCCTTTTGAAACTCAGAAAAAACAACTATATACCTAGCATTTCTGAACTTACACAGTATGTTTCTTAGTCCAAATAAGGCTATAGAGCTAATTTTCTGGACCCCAAAAAAGGCAATATAGCAATGTTCTATCGGCCAAAACGGCTATATAGCATACACGAGCATGGGGAGGGGTGAGAAGAGGTATAATTGCTTAAGAGCTTTAAAAAATGAGTTGTGTAGCCATTTTGGCTCAAAAACCATTGCTTTATAGCCTTTTTCTACTAAGAAAACTAGCTACATAGCCTGTTTTGGAATCAGAAACATACCGTGTGAGTTCGGAAATGCTAAATAGTTCTTTTTTCTGAATCTCAAATGGATTTATAGCTATTTTACCGACTTCAAAAAGGGCTGAATAGCTATTTTAAGTTCAAAAAATCGATATAGCTATGTCTGCGAGTTCAAAACAGCTATAAATTCGCAAGAATGCTTGTAAACGATAGTCTAAATGCGATACCATCGTTTTCTTGCTGTATAATCGTTTTTTACCAAGCATTTAGCTATCTTCGAGTTTGTGATTTTCAACCCTCCCTGAAAGTTTGACCTTGCGCACCTATGCTATATAGCTATCAGTTTTTTAAAGCTCAGGGGGATTAATAGCCCGCCTCTCACCCATCCCCACGCTCACACATTCCCATAGGGGAGGGGTGAGGGGGAAGGTATATACCCACCCCCCTCTCAGGGTCCAAGATTCAAGTCACTATCAGACGATTTTTGATGAAACCCTTACTTTTTTAAAATATAATTTTTACTATGGCAAAAGTGCACCTAACTATTAGAATTTCACGGAGTGATACAGCATTCTTGAATATAAGCAAGAGTAAATAGACAAACTATCACTATAAAACATGCATATACATGACGGCTCAAAATTTTGGAAGAGGGGGTCCTCGGCATATATGTTACGGCTGGAAATTTCGGGTACGGATCCCTGGCCATTTTTAGGAGGGCGGGGGGGGGGGGTTAGCGACCCCAATTTTAGGGCAAAAATGGCAAAACACCTAAGAATACCTAAAAAAGCGCAAGTTTTCGCCAAAAATTGGGGTAGGTGGTCATAAATTTTCTGATTTTGGAGGGATTCGGAAGTTAAAAGCGTAGGTGGGGCCCAAACCCACTGTTACATGTATATTTCTCGGCCATTTTCAGAAGGGAGGGGGGAAAGAACGGCTCCGATTTTCGGCCAAAAGTGGCAAAAACACGTAAAAATAGCCAAAAAGCACAAGTTTTCGCCAAAAATGGGGGAAAGTGGGTCAAAGTTTTTTGACGTTGGGGGCTGTTGGGAGGACTTCCAACCCTGGGTAAGGAATTCATCGAAGCCTCCCTGTTACACGTATGGTTTTCCGGCCATTTTTAGGAGGAAGTAAATGATTACAAATTTTTGGCCGAAAATCGCAACAACGCACTTAAAAATGGCCAATAAATGCAGGATTTCGCCAAAAATCGTTTACGGCTAGTGCATTTATTTTTGAAGCTATTTTTATACAATGTTAAAATACTTTCTGGGGCAGAGTTATATTAATTTTAACGTTGTTTCAGTATTTTTTAAAGGAAATTCCAGAAAAATTCTCCGGCGCTTCGCGCAAAATATCGCTAATATACTGTATTTAGATTCAAGCAGGGGCATTTAACAATCCAAAATCAATCTTTGTGTAATCTTGGCATCTTTTTGCAGATTCAAATATCTTTGGAATCAATTTCTACTGTTTTTAAAAATTTTATGCAAAAATAAGTATTATTTAATAATTTTGCACTTTTCTGCCGTTCAAAGATAAAATTGACTAATTTATCTTGATGTTGCATTGAATTTATAATCGCATTGGTGCTTATAACAAGATTTAATTGACATATTACAATATCTGTAATATTTCTGATTTTGTAGTACAGTTGTTTTAGCTTTCTCAGTCGAGTGTTATGTGTAAATTCCATCAAAAGCTCATGAAAATTTCGGAGCTACGCGCCTAACTATTATCAACTAAACTCAGGCCGAAATATCACATTTAGGACCATAGTTTTTTGTATTCGGCAAAGATTTTTTCCGATGTACAAATACTTTTCAGGACCGTCTTTGTACATGTACAAAGATTTTTATGAAGACAAAAGTGTAAAAGGTGCATAATTCCCAAAAATTTCGGCGCTTGCGCCGAAATTGGTATTGCCTGTCCATTATATCTTTAAAATGGTAGAATTTGCCTTTAGAATGGAAAAATGTCAAATATTTAGAAACCCAGAAATCAGCTAAAATACACTGCCAAAGGTCGAAAAAACCACACTAAAATCGCAGCTGCACCATATTTTGGTACACAAAAGTTTGCATATACAAAATGTACTTTTGGGTTCCATCTTTGTACATATACATACATACAAAGGTACCTTGTACAAAAAACACCGTTTAGGACTGCATGACGGTCGTAGGTCACCCACTGGTACTATGTAAAAATGTGTATGTTTAAAAATATATTTATATAATATATCTACAAAAATTTGTTCGCTCATACAAAGATCTTTTCGGAGATATGTGTGCATGCACAAAGAAGCTCGTACAGAAAATAGCGTCGGCTAATAATAATGCACCACTTAATTCAGTGGTCCCCCATTTAAGAATTTCACCCCTCCCTCAACTCTGGATTATGTGAAACTATGCCCACGCTCATGTATGATAATCAGTGTAAACGATATTTCACATTAATTTACAGCAATCACTTTAAAGATCTTGCGAGTAAGCTTGTTATATTAAAGGCGATGTTCCGAATTAATGGCAGTTGGCTTCGCACCATAAATATGTACACGTAACAGGGGGTGATGGGACATCCCCCACCCAAGCTTGCTTATCCTCCTCCACTCCCTTACAGTCAAAAATTTTTTGACCACCCTCTCCTCCGATTTTTAAGAAAGAAAATTGATTCTTCGGTCGTTTTAGCCATTTTTGGCCGAAAATTGGACGTCATTTACCCCCCCCCAAATAAAAATGGCCAAGGATCCCCATCCGAAGTTTTGAGCCATTACATACATGCACCCTTCGCAGTCAAAATTATTGTAAAATTTCGCCCGAAATCGAGGAATTTATAAATTTTTACCATTATGACCGCCAGAAAACACTTAAAATTTGCATAAAAATCGGAAAAATTCAGCCTTATCGAACAAAATCGTTTATTATCATATCATTCTATCCGCAAAAAACACTGATGACCGAGCAGCTCCCAAAAAACTTGGCCCCATACTCCAACGAATCGAATAAACACTAAATCTAAAATACAATTTTCCGAAATAAACGAATAGATTTGTATCTAAATTTTTAACAATCGAGAAAATTACAAAAAACTAGTATCATGCCAAATGCGAAACAGAAGGCTGTAGAGTAAATGTGATACTTTACACTACGGTTTAAAAATATTAAATTTAAACAACATACGCGAAAGGCTTACCAACATAGCTATAGCCAGGATAATTAGTGTATTCCGGCTTCGGATTCATGAGCAATATGGCACTTTTCTAAAAGGAAAAAATGATATATACTTTACAAGCTAACCGCTCTTTACACTGACTAAGGTAATCGAAACAGACGTATGTACGAGGTGAGAATAAAAAAAGCAGCTGAGAATGACAACCATCTAATGCTCACGAGAGAAACGAAGGCGGGAAGGGAATTTTCGCCTAAAATTTCTTTTTACTGAAAAGTTACCAACATAAATTAATAACACGATATTGACGGTTTGTAAAGCGATTGGAAAAATTAACCTCCAAATCGCCTCGCGTACAATGGAGAAGATGTAAGGCGTATTCCTTGTTTTGCCCAGCACCGTAAACAGCGTTGCTAGCCGCGAATTCCATATACGAGTCGACTGACAATAAAACAGCACTTTAAATCACATGATTTGACTGGAGAAAAAAATTGGAGTGTAAACTACACGGGTCGACTGGGAAGAACCATACATGCACAGCATGGGGATTCTGGGCTGGGAGGTGAAATCTTAAAAGTGCCTTTTTTAGGCCAAAAATGGTGGGTACGCAACAAAAACATCGTTTAATGCTTTTTTAAAGCGTTTTTAGCTATCTATTTGCTCAAAAGTGCAAAATTTTGGGCGCTTCGCGCCATTATACTCATGTTTTGACTATATTTCGTTCAATTTATTCCGATTTTTTCGATTATTTTCGGAATTCTTTATGCTTTTATGCTCTAGAAAAATAGAGCATTGTCAGAAACGCTAAAAACGACGTCTTTGACGCGTATCTACCACTTTCGGACTCAAAAAATGAATTTTTAATTTCACCCACGCTTAGAATTCCCATGCTGTGCATGCACAGGGCGGACTAAAAATAAATTGGTCCATATCTCAGAGAATTCGTCGGGATAGCTCGCAAAAAAATGCATTTTCCGACGTTTTTCGACATGCTCTACCCTTTAAGATCGTATAAATCGAACTTTTTCAAAAAATTTTAACTTAAAAGGCTATAAAAAGTGAGACTTTTTGGTCGCGCTTGGGTCAAGATATGAAAAATACTTCAAATCTGGCCCGAAGACCAGAAAATTTAAAGATTTTGCGACAAGGATACGCTAGTTTTCCATCTTTCCGTACATTATTCCACCTTTCAAAATTTTTTTCTGGCCGAGTAATTTTTTTACGAAAAATTACAAGTTTTGAAAATTTGATAAAGAAATCAGGCTAATAGTCCTCCACAACTGAGCAGAGACTTTACACAAAGCATAAGGGTTCAAAATTTTGGAAATGGAAAGAGCTGAATGACCTTCTATTTTTGGCAAAAAGGACAAAAAACACATACAAAAATGGTCCAAAATCGCGATGATTTCAAAATATGGGGAAATAAAAGGTGACCTACTTTGAGAGGGGATACCGATTCCCCTTTTACATTTCTGTACACCAGTGTTTTTTGTATTCGGCGAAGATTTTTCCCGATGTACGCTGTACAAAGATTTTTGGGAAGACGAAAACTGCAAAAAAAGTTTGAAATTCGCAAAAACTTTTGGCGCTTCGCGCCGAAATGAGTGATTGTGTGTTCTACATATCTTCATAATGTCAGAAATTGCATTTTGAAAGGAAGAAATGTAAATTTTCGGCGCTTCGCGCCGTTCACAGAACGATTATTAGTGATTTTTCCCGCAGGA
>JAVLUZ010000307.1:637706-802706 GCA_036768485.1 Mermis nigrescens
TTGATGATTATTTGAATAGGTATGATTAATAGCGATGAAACGGATCCTCAATTTCAATTTATCCGGATCCGGATCCTAATTTTTACAACTTCCGGATCCGGATCCGGATCCTACTTTCTACAACTTCCGGATCCGGATCCGGATCCTATTTTCTACAACTTCCGGATCCGGATCCGACCCAATATGAATGATCTTAAACTGTGCAGCGCATTAATGTACTGCTTAATAATTTGATATGCATTATCATCCTAAATTAAATATGTTCGCTATCATACTCGCCTATCTTTATCATTATAGACGTACCTCATTTGTCATTATCATTATCCCTCGCTATCATCATTATAATTGATTGTGATGAAACGGATTTTAAACAAAATCGGATATCTTCTGACACGTTAATAAAACCGTGGAGTGTGACAATTTGTAGTGAGTCGGGTATCATTTTAAATGAGGCGAAATATTTCAAGTCACGTAGCCGTTTTTGGTCAATAATGGCTCGTGGCGCCTGTCGGCTTTACTTAAAACAGATAGTAAAACAAATTCTATTGTCAAAGTTGAGCAATGCACGAATCGCGCTTAAGTGTACTGTCAATCAAATTCGCCTCATTTATATGCACGCGCAGAATAAAGTGTTGCGTCGCTTAACTGAGCAATCGTTGCATGTATATTGCGCGTACCAACGGTTCAGTTTGGCATTCTCACGGATCCGGGTAGTGAAAATTCAAACTTCCGGATCCGGATCCGGGTACTTAAAATTCAAAGTTCCGGATCCGGGTAGTTAAAATTCAAACTTCCGGATCCGGATCCTGAAAACATCCGGGTAATACCGGATCCGGATCCGGGTACCCGTTTCATCACTAATGATTAATAATTATATTCATTAGATTTTAAGAAGTATAATTGAATTTATAACTTCTCAGATGGAAAATTTTGCAAACCGAATGGCTTCCATTTAAGATAAGCCTCTTGAGAAACATAACACAATGAATTTAGGTGAAGTTACGGAAGTGTAGACGATAAAAATTAACTAAGTCTGCAAAAATTGCATTTTGTTAGACTATTAAGCTACACGTCACTTTTTAATGCAATGAAAGCATCTTACAATTTTTCACAATTTAATATTGACTTATCTTTTAGATTTTATTTGATTTTATGTTTTATTAAGCGATGACTGGTTTGGCTTCATTTCGGATTATGTGGATGGCAAAAGATCGAACTTAATCTTGAATTCGTTTGAGCCAGGTAATTTCCATTTCTACATGCCTCCATAGTTTTGCTTGATTTATTTGTCAGGAAGAATGATTTATTTTCGTTTCTCATAGATGGTTAGAATGTTTTATGATTGCATTCAGTCGCGGATCAAGGATTTTCCTTGTGGGCGGTATCCCAACTTTTCCAAAAACAGTCAAAAATAGGTCCAAAAATTTGCCCTTAATGCGCGAAATAGCGTTTTAAGGTGTTTTAAATTGTATACTTTTACATAAAATCACTTTTGACGCAATATTTCTTCTGAAAATGTTGAAATTTTCGACAATTCTGTGCGAAAAAATCATTAATTTTCTTTGACTTTAATAAAAATCTGGCGCGAAGCGCCGGAAATTTTGTGAAATTAAGGCGGATAGACGTCTAGAAGCATGATTTACTGCTTGATTTCCTGTATTTATAGCATTTGATGCGAAACATCGAAATTTTTAATTGAAAATAGAAGAAAACTGCAAAAATTTATGCTGTTAAAATTGTTTTGAAACCTACATGAACATATAATGGCTTCCAGGTCGCCAAGAAAGTAACTAAATTTCATTAATAGGTATCATCCGGAAAAAATTGAGAAATTATGGTCACTGACGGCCAAAAATCATTGCAAATTGCATATCTATTCTTTATCTCGCCAAAAATTTTTGGCCAATAGGGGGCGGCTGCCCCCCTGCGCCCTCAAATCCGCCCCTGATTGCATTAGAAATCGGCAAGACCGTAAGTGTTTTTGAGGATCAATTTAAATTGTCCTCTCTTACCTCCAGAATTGAAGTTTCAGCGAGTATTTTTAGTTTTTGCAGCTTTTTATCCGGAAGTTAATGCCATTTTATGCCATAATCTATAATTTGAAGAGGCTCGAGCCATTATATACATGCTCATCTGTTTCTGACATAAAATCAGCTGTTGATCAATATCTGTTACCTGTGTCCATAGGTGGGAATACCGTCCACTGTGTCCACCCTGTGGCCACCCGGTACCCACAGACCCTCTGGCCGGTGGCCACAGAAAATTAAGGTTTAAATTGGAATAGTAGTGAAAAGAAAGGTAAGGAAAGATTGAGAGATAATGAATAATCAAGCAAAATCAATCAACCAGCCAACCAAGAGGCCAACCAATCAACCAACTAGCTGGCCAATTAACTAACCAACCAACTTACTAACCAACCAATCAACCAACCAATTAACCTACCAATCAACGGAATCCGGACAATTGGTAGGAAAACAATTCGTAGGAGGTCAACTGGTAGGATGACAATTCGTAGGAAGACAATTTGTTGTATAGGTCAATTGGTAGGATACCAACTAGTAGGTATCGTATGTATATAATCGAAGGTAGCAATTAGGCAAAGAGAGTGCAGTATGGTAAACAAGAGGCAAAAATTGGTTAATTTCGGTCAACATGTTACAGTGGTGAAAATCATTTACGGTTAAATGCCAGGTTGTGGTCGCTATTTTTCATGATTTCGTTGACTTGTTGCTAAATGTCCGAATTTAACTCGACTGAGCATGGAAAAAAGCTATTCTTTGACGGATATACCTGACGAAAATCAGTACTTTGAAACATATCTCACAAAGTAACTTGCTCTGAAAACAAACGTATTTTAAGTACAAAGCACAGCAATGTTCTTAAGTAACGAAAGCTTGAAGCACTTTGAAATCAATTAGCCATACATGTAACAAGGAGATGGGGGCATCGCCCCACCTAAGATGGGTCCGTCTCCCCAAACCGTTTGGACTCGTGAAAAAAACATGAAAATTTTAGCGATTTTTCGCCATTTTTGGGCCAAAATCGCACAATAAAAAATATCCCTCAGAAGACCATTGCTCTGGTCGCATTGACCCTCTCCTTCATCTGAACATGCTTTTTGTGCTGTCGTATGATTACACTTCATATAATTTGATTTCATCTATCGTACTGCATCCTACGAATTGTTCTCCGACCAATTGTCCTATCCTACAAATTGTCATCCTACCAATTGTCCTCCTACCAGTTGTCGTTCTACGAATTGTCTTCCTACGAATTGTCCTAGACCCCAATCAACCAACCTACCAACCAACCTACCAACCAACCTACCAACCAACCTACCAACCAACCAACCAACCAACCAACCAACTAACCAACCAACCAACCAACCAACTAACCAACCAACCAACCAACTAACCAACCAACCAACCTAACAACCAAACAATCAACCAAGCAACCTACCAACCTACCAACCAACCAACCAATCAATTAACCAACCAACCAGCTAACCAGCCAACTAAATGGCCAACCAACTAACAAGCTAACCAACCGACTAAATGGCCAACCAATCAACCAACCTACCTACCAATCAACCAACAAACCAACCAACCAACCAACCAATCAGCTAACCAACCAACTAAATGGCCAACCAACCAACCAACTAAATAGCCAACCCATTAATTAACTAACCAACCAACCAACCAGCCAAACAACCAACCAATCAACCAACCAACCAATCAACCAACCAATCAACCAACCCTAGTAAATCAACCAACCAATCAACCAACTAAATGGCCAACCAACCAACCAACCAACCAACCTAACAACCTAACAACCAACCAAGCAACCTACCAACCTACCAACCAACCAACCTACCAATCAACCAACCAACCAATCAACCAACCATCAACCAGCTAACCAACCAGCTAAATGGCCAACCAACCAACCAGCTAACAAACCAATTAAATGGCCAACCAACCAACTAACCAACCAACCAACCTACCAATCCAACCAACCAATCAACCAACCAACCAACCAACCAACCAACCAGCTAACCAACCAACTAAATGGCCAACCAACCAACCAACTAAACGGTCAACCCATTAACCAACTAACCAACCAACCAACCAGCCAACCAACCAACCAACTAACCTAACAACCTAACAAGCAACCAAGCAACCTACCAACCTACCAACCAACCAACCTACCAATCAACCAACCAACCAACCAGCTAACCAACCAACCAGCTAACCAACCAACTAAATGGCCAACCAACCAACCAGCTCAGCAAACAACAAAATGGCCAACCAACCAACCAACTAACCAACCAACCAACCAACCAACTAACCAACCAACCAACCAACCCATCAATCAACCAACCAAACAACCACCAACCAACCAGCTAACCAACCAACCAACCAACTAACCAACCAACCAACTAACCAACCAACCAACCAACCTAACAACCTAACAACCAACCAAGCAACATACCAACCAACCAATGAACCAACCAACCAACCAACCTACCAATCAACCAACCAATCAACCAACCAACCAGCTAACCAACCAACTAAATGGCCGACAAACCAACCAGCTAACCAACCAACTAAATGGCCAACCAACCAACCAATTAACCAACCAACCAACCAACCTACCAATCAACCAACCAATCAACCAACCAACCAACCTAACCAGCTGACCAACCAACTAAGTGGCCAACCAACCAACCAACTAAATGGCCAACCTATTAACCGACTAACCAACCAACCAACCAATCAACCAACCTACTAATCAACCAACCAATCAACCAACCTACTAATCAACCAACCAATCAACCAACCAATCAACCAACCAATCAACCAACCAATCAACCAACCAATCAACCAACTAAATGGCCATCAAACAACCACCTAACCAACTAACCAACCAACCAACCATCTAACAACCAACCAACTAACCAACCAACCAATTAACCAACCAACCAACCAGCTAACTAACCGACTAAATGGCCAACCAACAAACCAGCTAACCAACCAACTAAATGGCCAACCAACCAACTAACCAACCAACCAACCAACCTACCTACCAATCAACCAACCAATCAACCAACCAACCAACCAACCAGCTAACGAACCAACCAACCAACAAACCAACCAACCAACTAACCAACCAACCAACAACCTAACAACCTAACAACCAACCAAGCAACCTACCAACCTACCAAGCAACCAACTAACCTACCAATCAACCAACCAATTAACCAACCAACCAACCAGCTAACTAATCAACTAAATGGCCGACCAACTAACCAACCAACCAACCATCTAACAACCAACCAACTAACCAACCAATTAACCAACCAACCAACCAGCTAACCAACTAACCTGAAATGGCCAACCAACCAATCAACAACAGGCCAACCAACTAAATGGCCAACCAACCAACCAACTAACCACATAAACTAACCAACCAACCAACCTAACAATCAACCAAATTAATCAACCAACCAACCAACCAGCTAACGAACCAACCAACCAACAAACCAACCAACCAACTAACCAACCAACCAACCAACCAACCAACTAACCAACCAACCAACAACCTAACAACCTAACAACCAACCAAGCAACCTACCAACCTACCAAGCAACCCAATCAACCTACCAATCAACCAACCAATCAACCAACCAACCAACCAGCTAACCAATCAACTAAATGGCCGACCAACTAACCAACCAACCAACCAACCATCTAACAACCAACCAACCAACTAACCAACCAACCAATTAACCAACCAACCAACCAGCTAACCAACCAACTAAATGGCCAACCAACCAACCAGCTAACCAACCAACTAAATGGCCTACCAACCAACCAACTAACCAACCAACTAAATGGCCAACCAACCAACCAACTAACCAACCAACCAACCAACTAACCAACCAATCAACTAACCAATCAACCAACCAACCAACCAACCAACCAACCAACCAACCAACCAACCAACCTAACAACCTAACAACCAACCAAGCAACCTACCAACCTACCAAGCAACCAACCAACCTACCAATCAACCAACCAATCAACCAACCAACCAACCAGCTAACCAATCAACTAAATGGCCGACCAACCAACCAACCAACCAATCTACCAGCTAACCAACCAACTAAATGGCCAACCAACCAACCAAATAAACAACCAACCAGCCATTTAACAAACCAATCAACCAATTAACCAACCAACCTACCAGTCAATCAACCAACCAACCAACCAGCTAACCAACCAATCAAATGGCCAACCAACCAACCAGCTAACCAACCAACTAAATGGCCAACCAACTAAATGGCCAACCAACCTACCAATCAACCAATTAATCAACCAACCAACCAACAAAACAACCAACCAACCAATAAAACAACCAACCAACCAACCAAACAACCAACCAACCAACCAACCAACCAACCAACCAACCAACCTAACCAACCAACCAACCTACCTACCTACCTACCTACCAACCAACCAACCAACCAAACCAACAACCAACCAACCTACCAATCAATGAGATTCTTTTTTCTGTGACAAAATGGCGAATTTTTTTGCACTTGTGCGTAGAGCTGCATGCGGGTACCCGAACGGGTACCCGAGTACCCGGGTAGAAAATAGTTTTACTACCCGGGTTCCCCTAATATAAAATGGAAAAATAGCACTGCAGTTATGCAATATGTGCTAAGAATTGAATTAGAAACCAAGCAACATATTGCTTCTAAAGTGCGATTGAATCACAATGCAAATGTGATTTGATAAAATCAACCGTAAAATGTTGAATAAGCGAGTCTGTCAATATTTCCTATTGTCACAATATATCGCACATACGCTCTAGTCAAATTTCATTATTCAGCTCTTTAGTTATATTATTTCATTTGTGCCGAATTCTTCTTATTCTCTATAGTAAATTAATTTAAACAAGAAATTATCTGCTAGCAACGCTTTTTTCTAATGCATTTATGTACTTCTGTGACCATTATATAAATTTAAACTGTAACTTTTGTTCACATTGTGCGCACGAATGTTTTAGTTAGACTTGGTTCAAAGCCTATCGATGTTCCAAATGCAGTCAGCCATAGGCGTAACCAGGGTGGGGGTGGGCATTTGGGGCACCTGCCCCCCAAAATTTTTCAGAAATATTGTTGATTTTTTTGTTGCAATAAAGTGTGTCCAGAAAACTGAGTTCAAAAAGGCAAAAACGTCAAAATTTACCAGCGCTTCGTGCCAAGTCATTATTATTTATTGCTATATAGATCCAATGAATTTAAAAGCTTGAATCAGTCAAATAATCCAGCACTTCACATCACTTTAGTAATTTAATGCACTATTTGTTCATTGAATGAAACTGTGCATGCTTGCTGTGTACCAGTTTGTCTATTCTCTGCTGTGTTTGTCTTTTGTGTACCACTTTGTCTATTTTTGCATTGTTTTTCTTTCTTTACAAGGACACATAATCCTATTTTAAATGGAAGAAATGCCAAATTTTCTTATGTTTTTGCGCATTTCTTGTTCTCTGAACTGCATTTTGTTAAAAAGAAGGCCACAAATGGGCCTGAAAACGGTAAGAACAAAATTTTCAATGATACATCTTTCTATATCTTATTAGCAGCGACCGTTGCTGCGCTATGTAATTAAAAGGGGTCGGAAAACGCATTTAAGCTCAGGAGTTTTGTGCAAAGTAGGACTTCATCAATTTTAAGTGTTTTTGGGCTGGCTTTAGAACCGATATTTGGCCATGTTTTTTTAGTTTTCCGGGACTCTGCCCCCGACTCCGCTCGCCACCCCAGACATCCCGCCGCCGTAAAATCTCATTGTACATGTGCAATGAGATTTTAGGGAGAACAACCCAGGTAAAAGGATTAGGAATTTCTTAAAATTTCCGGCGTGTCGCGCCGGCATTAATTTGACTGTTTTGTATGATTTAAGCGGTATAAATTGAGTTTAATGTGCAAAAACGTCAAAATTTTCCGGCGCATAGCGCCGCCAGTTACTGTTCTTTCTTTTTGTAAAGCTCCAGCATTGCGTTTAAAAGCCTGAGTCACTCAAAATATCTTCAGGCAAAGTTAGTAATTCACAGTTTTCTTGTTAGAAGCTTGAACTGTTAAAACTGTTTTGTACAAATTTGATAATTTTTCTGCTCTGTCAGACTATAAGTTCACAGAGCTACAAAATGTTAGGGCGGTAAAAAATGACTAATTTTTTTGGCACTTTGCCCCACTTATGAATTCCGAAGTGTTTGTCAATAGAAAGGCCGTAAATTCTATATGAAAACGGTAGAAATTCCAAAAATTTTCGGCACTTCGCACCGCTTTACACTATTGATCGTCAGAAACCCATAAATTAGCTAGGCTACACTACTAAAGGTCGAAAAACTCAGTTTTACTATACATAATGTTATTGGCATTCAATGCAAAAGTAGTCTTGAAAAATTTTTGTTTATGCCCCTCGAACCAAAATCCTGGCTATGCCTCTCCAGTCAGCTCCAGATGAAATTGTTTTTGAATAAATTTTCATTTTCTGTTGATTTGAAAATTACTTTCCGTCAATGTGATTTCCTGCTTCAAATGATTTAATGACGCTATGCAGATGCAAAACCTGCCTCACAATTGTTTGCTTTGAATTATGAAAATGACTTAAATTTCATTAAATGCATACGGATTCTTCAGAAGATTACAGCCTCGATTCTATTTAATGTTGCATTAATTTTTCAATAATTCAACTGCTTAGATATCACTTTAGCCTAGATTTCACTGTCAACCGTAAATGAACGATGTTCACTGCATTATCTTCCATCTAAGGTCCTACCCGGGTATACCCGCGTACCCGGGTAATGAAATAGCCGGGTACCCGGGTAGTAAAATTTGCAAAGTGTGCAGTACTACTTGTGCGCAGGCCCGTATTGAGGGAGAATTTATCCTGAATTTTTTCAGAATTTTATTTGTGAAACTCGGTTTTGTACGTTGCTAGAAAAAAATACCCATTTTGCAGCGCTCCGCGCCATCAGTTAAATCTAAAAGCTATTTTCAGATAGCATAGGCATACACATTTTTTGAAATTCTTATCCTAAAAAAGATGCGATGCAAAATCGAAATGATAAAATGATAAAGACGCCAAAATTTCCTGGCGCTTCGCGCCAGATATACTTTCTGCATCACTAAACTTTAGAAAGATTCAAAGTTGTCCTTAGAATGATAAAAAATATCGTAATCTTCTGGCGCATCCTTGCCAGATTTATTTCTCCCGTTTCTGATCTCCAGAAAACAGCAAAATTGAGCCGAGCTTTGGATAATAATATCAAAATTTTCTGGCGCTTTGCGCTGAATATACGGCGTCTTTACATTGTGTGTATCCTAAAGGAGCTACATAATTGAGTAAAAGAGTAGAGATCCCAAAATTGTACTTTATCACCTCGAGCCACAGAAGTAATCCAGAAAAACGCAATAACTAGAAGCTACGGGGGTATCTGATTTTCCATGACTATCAAAGAAACAGGCGCGGATCTAGGGGGAGGCGGGGGCGGTCGCCCCCATAACCCTTTTTGAAAATTTTTGAGCAGCAGATTTACGTTGGAATGCGCCCAAAATTGAGCTAAAAATGCCAAAACGTCAAAAATTTCCGGCGCTTTGCGCCGATTCATCATTATTTTCCGTTTTAGTGTTCCAGCATTGTGTTTGAAGCAGTCAAAATATTCCAGTGCTTCACTGATTTGATGTACTATACTATTTATCGGCTGAAACTCATAACGCTGGTTGGACATCGTGTTAAAGGTGTGTGTCACTTACCGGCAATTTTTTGTTTTGTTTCGTTTTTCAGTTCAGAACGCATTTCAAAGCAAGAATTTGTAATGGTTTGTAAGTATGAAAAGGCTGGTTAACTGTTTTTAGGCTGAGTTCAGAACCACAGTTGGGCCGATTTTGTGACAGTTTTAACGTTCATTTCAAAATTTTATTTCATAAAATTTTCCGGGGCTCCGCCTTGAGTCCCGGGTCCCGCTGGGAGCGTTTGAGCGCGTCCCCCAGATCCATCAGCTGTAAAAGCGAGGATGTTTCTTGCATTTTTTGTGTTCAAGGCATAGTCGGGTAATGTAAATGTGTGATCGTTGGGCTCGATGGGCAGGACCACCCCATCTCCGAAATGGAAAAGAAATTTTGTTTCTACAAAGGGTCCCCAAAAGGGAAACATGGAAAATTAGTTAAACACTTTTAAAACACCGCCAATATAGGTTTTTAGCGTCTTTTGAATTATGCAAACTTAACATTTTCCGGCGCTTCGCGCTGGATTTATGTATTGTTTATGTATGGCTGTGTCCTCTAAACGCTAAAAATCGCTCAAATCTGATTTAGACATAGAGAGCATGTCAATTTCTTTCCAGCGCTGTGGGCTGGATTCTTTGTTCAGCTATATTTTTGCCTTTTAGCTCACTCAAAACAGCTCAAAGTTAAGTTATGACATAAAAAACATGAAATTCGTTTCGGGCGCTTCGCGCCGGATTTATTGTTCATCTATGTTTCTTGTCTTATAGCCTGCTCAAAACCGCTCAAATTTGAGCTTGACTTGCAGAATATGTCAATTTTTTCGGCGCTTTGCGCCGAATGATTTATTATCTGTATAATCTTTCTCTGTAAAGCACAATGATTATATACAAAGACAGGAGATAAGAAATCACTCGTGAATTGCATAATAAGCAATTAGTTGTGCAGATAGCTTAAATGATCAATTTCCTGCATATCAATATTGAGTAAGGTTACAAATTTTTGAAATTTTAGTTTAAAATTTGTCTTCACCATCGTTTAGAGCTACCAAGATACGCTCAAAATTGCCCTTATTTTCACTTATCTCCTAATTGTTCTCGAGGTATCTGACTTCAAATTTTCGGACCGCCCCCGAGAAAATTTTTTCCAGGATCCGCTAGTGAAAGAAAGTCATAATTTCAAATTGCTGGATAACAAGAGATACGCTAATTACTGTTTTCCTCTGGGCTTAGGACAAACAAGATCATGTGTTGTGTTATGCACTGTTCGATCACGCTTTTAGGATTCGCTAAAAAAATTTGAAAGAATTTTGTCTGAAACATCGCTAAAACTGGTTTTTAGCGTACTTTCGAGCCAGTGAACGCAAAATTTTCGGCGATTAACACGCTTCACATTTACTGCTTCGCTCATGCATAGTTTTGTCTTCTAAACCGCTCAAAATCGCTAAAATTCGAGTTAGCCATGGATAGCATGTCGATTTTTTCCGGCGCTAAGTGCCGGATCACGAAATTTTTTTTCCAGCGCTTCGCGTCGGAGTTATTGCTTATCTAAATTTTCTGTCTTCGAGCCTGCACAAGACCGTTCAAATTTGCTATAGACATGTAAAAGATGTCAGATTTCTTTTGGCGCTTTGCGCCGAATAGTTTCTGTATTGTTTGCCTTTGTAAAGGACAAGAATTAAATACAAGATAGAAGCTGAGAAATTATTCGTCTATTGAATGATGAGAGATCACTCAATAAATTTGTTGTATAGGGATCTATATAAAATAAAGTAAGAATTATTTAAAAATTTCCTTCATCGTTATATTGAGCTTGCCGAGATACGCTCAAAACTGCCTTTATTTTTGTCTATCTCCTTTTGGTTCTCGAGATATCTGGATTCTAAATTTTCGGTTTCCTCTGTATAAAATCATGGATATGGGCCTGCCCTTATGTCAACCTTCTCACCATCAACCTCTTCATTGACCAACCAACCAACCTCAGCAAAAGGGGTTCCGGTACCCACAGAACCAAGATCCATTCCCGGTGAGCAGCACCGAAATTCTGGGGGGGGGTGAAAAAAATCTTCAGAAAGGTCAAAAGTGGTCTTAAAAGTTGTCGAATGGCGGGAAAAACACCATTTTTCGACGTTTCTCATCGAGCACTATCCAATGGCATCAAAAATCGCTAAAAACGGAAAAAAATTTCAAAATTTGAATTCTGGGGGAGTATTTTGATTTCTGGGGGGAGGGTATTTCAACTTCTGGGGGTGCATACCCCCCCCGAAGCTTCACGTGTGATAATCACGCAAAAAATTAGTTTGAAAAAATAAAAATTGAAATATATTTTTCGGCACAATTTCGCCGAATATTGAATATGGTCAATTTAAATATATACATACGTAATATTTCCTGAAAAAATATTAAAATTAAAAATGTTACACGAAAAATGCTTGCATATTATCACCTGGCTGTTTAAAGAAGCGCGACAATCGATGTAAACGCCGTGTTGCCGATTGTCTACAATTTCAGGCTCTGCGATTGATTGGTCGATCGAAAAAGCATTTAGCCGAAAATTCGTTGAGCCATCGGCCATTTTGAATTGATGAAAATCGTTTTGCTGGACCCTGGGCGCATTTTCGATCGGCCTTCTGCCAAACACAAAAAAATACTTTATTTTACGCGCGTAAAAATATATATAAAAAATAAATACATAAAAATGCACTACATTATAATTAGAGCTGTGCCGGGGCCAGGCCCCGGCCCCGGCACCGGGGCCTAGGCCCCGGCCCCGGGCCGGGGCCAGGCTCCGGCACCGGGGCCGGGGCCAATGTTAGAGTTGATTATAATGTAGAAAATTGATAATGTTTTGGGCAGATTTACCTTCAAACTCAATTTCAAGCAAACCACAGATCTTGATAATTCAAATCTTTATTTCACTATGTCAGATTGCTGAAAATTTCTAGCTAATAATCAAAATTGACATATTTTAAATTGCAATTCATATAGACGAGCATTTCCAGCTTGCTTGGTAGCAGACAGCTACGTCTATCAGAACAAATAGAATAATAAGCCTAAAAAAAGTGCAAAAGTAAAGCACATTGAGAAACGCATCCAAGTCCAGAGGAGTTAAATCCATACATGGGCAGCTCAAAAATTCTAGAGGGTCCAAAATTTTTCAAAGTCAAAAGTGCCTGATAATATATGTTAGAGCGAAAAAACACCGTTTTCTCGCGTTTCTCAATGAGAGCTATCCATTAGCATCAAAAAACCGCAGAAAAACAGAAAAAATTCTGAAAATCAATTTCTGGGGGGTCTAGCGGATTTTTTAGGGGGAGAATGTGAATTCTGGGGGTTTAGATCCCCCGATGCCCATGTTCTGTTATATCTTGTAATCCCAACAAATATTAACGCTTGACGTGCATATCTACAAGCAAGAATATATGCATAGGTACATATAAGGGGTAGGGCAGGGTCGTACTATGAGCATGGTAAAGCACGCTATTATTGGCCCCGGCCAGGCCCCGGCCCCGGCACCGAGGCCTAGGCCCCGGCTAAAAAGGCGGCCCCGGCACAGCTCTAATTACAATATAAAATAAATAAATATGTACATTATAATTATATATGTGAATTGGTCAAGGGGATAAAAACTTCAAACTGTGGTTTATTAATAAGAAGCTTTCGTAAGTTGCCGAAATAGCGACGAAAAAGTGTTTTTTGACAATTTTCTCCCAAATTTTTCCAATAATTGAATCATAAAACTTTACAATTTCGAAATTTCCTCAAATAATTATACTTGCGTATCGCAATTAATCGATGAACTTGTTAATAAATCAGTCAATCGAATAATGATTGAAAAAATTATAAAACTGTGGATCAAAAGGAAAGAATGAATAATAATATGTATGTACTAGTCGAACTTCGATAATGCATACACGGTATAATGACGTTTTCTCGCATAATGCGTACAGTTTTGCTAGGTCCGGACCGAAAGGCAATGTAAAACATAAGGCAATAGCATGGGATAATGCATACTCGATTAATGCGTAATGCGTACAGCCGATTTCATCCATCGGCCTATGCCTGCATGTTAAACTACCCGGCTTAATGCATACAACGTGTATTTTTTCACCTCGCATAATGCGATCAGCTCTTCGGATAATGCGTACGGCTTTTATTTCGATCGTGAGCATTCCATGAGCAGTTAAAATAGCGAAGTAGCGTACCCTATTACATTATTTCTCATTTCCTTCCTGGCTATATTTACAGTCTTCTGTATATGTTTTCTGTGTTCAACGATCACTTTAGGCACAGCGAAATGAATGATATCGAAGATTTTTGTGACTTTAAGCGTGAAAATATTTTAAAGCAGACTCGTATTGCTGATTTTTTCTTTATAAAATGATTTGATCGCATAATAGTGTATTCCTTGTTAAGAATCTGGGGTATTCGGATAATGCGTACACTCGGATAATGCATACAGAAGGGCTTGGTCGCTTGGGTGTACGCATTAAGCAAGTTCGACTGTATATCTGCATAATCTGATTATTGTGATCAACACAATCTGAACATTTCGTTTAATAATCATAAAGGAATCTTCTTTAGAATGAAGAATTTTCATAATATTTTTCTGATAGCAATTTTTAAAAATCTCTAATAAATTAAATAATCTCCTAAATTTAAGGAATCCGGAAGAATCATCGAGTGTATTAAAAATACTAAAAACCTTCAAGAAATTAAATAAAAATTGTTCTATAATTAAACTATTAAACTTCTTCTTATCTATTTTACAAAAATTTGTTATCATGCTTATTTTCATCGATTTCTCTTGATTTCACACGTTTCCATATGGACGAAGGAGGTATATATTACGCCAACACAAACATGTTACATAGGCTTCGAAATTTCGGGTTGGGGGGTACCCGGATATTTTTAGGGGAGAGTAAATCATTGACCTCCAATTTTTAGTAAAAAAGACAAAAAAACCAAAAAAGGCCGAAAAATTCCATTTTTCCGAAAATCGGGGGGAGGGGTCAGAAATTTTTTGGCTTTAAGTGGGAAAAGTGTTAGGGGACAACCAACTCAGGGTAAGGGATCCCCTATACCCTGTTACATGTACGCCCCTACCTCCACGAGTCCAAGATACAATAAAAGTTTCAGGCGATTTTGAGCTATTAAACGAGTTTCTGTATTATTTTTCGAGGACGAAAGTTTTACGCACAAAATGACTAGAAAAATAGGTTAAAAAATCTTGAATATTTGAAATTTTTAATGAATATTTATATTTTTATTAATAAAAGCGACAATGCAAATCAAAAACGGGGTAAAAAGCACTAAGAAATGCATTTTCGGATTTCATTTTCGAGAAAAGACCCGAACTCTGATATTTACTGATCCCAAATTTAGCGTATTCTGCCCCCTCCCTCAATCTAAGAACAAAGTTAGCTTGATTTTATAAATTTTATCGAGGTAATATTGGTTTATATGTACGTTATCTACAGAAAGAAAGAGCATTGCCAGAAGGATCGAAAAAATGGTGTACTCTCTGTAATCATCATTTGAGAGCCTAAAAGAGGCATTCATGTAAACAGAAGAAAGAATGACTTTAGCACAAGCTGACCTCCAGAATTTTTGAGCTGTCCATATGCACCGAAAAAATTTATTTAGATAGAAAAAAAATTTGGCAGAAATTTGAAATCTTATTTTCGAGATGAAAAAATAAAGACGAGTAAACAAAGATGAATGAAAAATTTCGTAGCAAACAAAAACGCCTACTAAAAATCATACATGCAAGAAGGGGGATAGGGAGACCCCAACCCAATGTCGGCCGTCCATCCAATCCTCTAAAACCAGAAAATTTTGGACCCCCTCATTTTTTGAAAGAAGAAAAAATCAACTTTTCTGGCCGTTTTGGGTGTTTCTTGGCTGTTTTTGGTCAAAAATTAGAAGTCATTCAGCCGCCCTCCACACCGCCTAAACTTAACCGAATCCCCCAAAATTTCGAAGCCGCTACATATATGCTAAAAATAGTGAGTGCCCATTGATCCAAAAACTTCTAACGTAGTATATAACATAAATTTAACGGCTTAAAAAGAGACCAATTTTAGGGAGCGAAATCTTTCAGTTTTTGGTCAAAAATAAAATAAAAAATGACCCAAAAAATGCAAGGTTTCGCTTAAAATGAGGGCGTAAATCTCAGAGAATTCCTGCTTCCCACAGCAGCCGCGATTTTCCGAAAAAGAACTTGAAAAAAAGTGTAAAAAGGTGTTGTTTCAGGCGTTTTTAGTCATCTGTTCGCCCAAAAGTGTCAAAGTTTCGGCGTTTTTCACCGTATACTCATATTGTGATAATAAAATTTGTTCTAGTTTACTCGAATCATTTTAAAAGTGTTCGGAATTTTCGGACCTTATGTATGTAGAATTGCCCTAAGAAATTTCCATAAGAGACTAGAGTAACCTAACTTTACACATACACTGCTCTAATGTAGTCATATTGACTTCTGCATAATATATTAAGTAGGCATGACGTGAGTAGCGATCAGCATACATGATCTCGAGGGCTCAAGGGGATTTCAGCCCCCTCCCCAAAATTGATTTCTCGAAAAATTCCAAAAATTTCTGAAAAAATTGAAAATATGCGTTTTCAAGCGTATTTAATAGCTATCTACATATTTGCTCGAAAGTGACAAATTTTCGGCAGTTCGCGATAAATACTCATGCTTCGACTATGCTTTGTTCGATTTGTTCGTTTTTCGATATTTCTTTCGTTTTTTGGGCTCTAGAAAGATAGAGCACCGTCAAAAACGCCGAAAACCGATATCTTTGACGCGAACCTAGCGTTTGTAAGCCAAAAAAGCAATGTCAAAATCTGCACCATCCCCAGAATTCCCAATGCAGTGCAAGTCTGAGCGATCAGTAATGTTTGCTTACTGTAGCTCATACGGAAATCGCTGGAGGGGGGAATCCTACATAAAATCCGAAGTGTTTTAGCTCTAACGTTTGTTCTAAAAAGAACGGAAATTGTTCGACACGTAAAAAACAGTATTTTTGACGTGCACTCAATCTTTCCGAGTGCAAAAATGGCAGTTTTTTTTAGCATTTTTCGAGGCTGGTCCCCAGTATTATCAAGCGGCGCATGTATGTTATCCCAGGCAAAATCGATCGTCGCCCATCCTACCTGATTTTTTTTTGGCAAAAACTTGCGTTGTAGGCAATTTTTAGATGGTTCTTTGCCATTTTTTTGCGAAAACTTGGAAGTCATTAACCCGTATTACTAAAAATGTGCGTTAACCTTCCAAAACATCGGGCTGTTCAATGTCTGTTCCTGTTACAGGCATACATGCATATAGTCAAAACCTCTGGGAGAGGTTAAAGCGTGTTTCTTGGTGGGGAGGGGGCGGGTGAATGAGTAATTTTGTTACTTTTCTAACGACAAAATTTTGCACTTAATTCATCCTATTTCGCTTTTCATGAATATTTATGCGATAAATTTGCATGAAAGCAATAAAAATAAGGGCAACGGCATGACATGTGACGTCTAAAACGAGTATACATAAAAAATAGAAAGTGTCTAAATCAATAAACTGAGCAGTCTAATGCTCAAAAAAATTAGTATATGTACTTGAAATCACACTGTTAGACGTCATTTGACGCTTTTTCATGGTTCAAGCAATCAGTTCTGGTCCAAAACCATCTCAGGGGATATGCTTCTCAGCAGTCCTGGTAGGGTAACAGCCCGCCCCATGCCCCTTCCCCCAGTGCGCATGTGTGGTTACAAACGGCATGCAGGCACGTAGCCGTGGGGGGACTGGGGGGTCCGGATCCCCCCAAAATTCAGAAAAAACCGGAAAAATAGGACTTTTTACACGTTATTTTTGTGCTATTTTGGCTTAGACCCCCCAATTTGGTGTTGGTCCCCCAAAATAGGAGGGCCAGCTACGTGCCTGCAAGCATGTCGACAAATATAGAACAAACAAATAAAACACCGTAGTACAGATTTAGAAGCAACAAGAAATCTTAAAGACTGAGATTTCTTATCGATTCTCAAATTAGGATCAAAACTGGCGTCTAGAGGCCATTTATAGGCGCTACATAGCCATTGGGCAACGATCACACTTTCAAAGTTTAAACCGCTACCTACATACATAAACAAGCGTGAGTCTGCTTCAATCGATCGAAAACGTAATAAAATAATTAGTTGAGAATGAAAAGGAATTGAAAGAACATTAAAATTATAAAATTATTAATGTCAATTGAGAAAATTAAAAGTAGGTCACTTCACACGCATACATACAATTCTCGCCACAAAATTCGAACAACAAAGAACCGACACGCTTTTTGACGACCTAATCGCCGGACACCCGAAGAGTATCCTGGCATGCTTTACTTCGAAAAAACGCGACCTAAGGTGCAAGATTTTTAAAAGGTAACAAAATGATCTTAAAAAATGGTGGTATGAGCGAAAAAACACCGTTTTTCAACGTTTTCATCGAGCACTATCCACTGCCATCAGAAAATTTGCGAAAAAATACGAAAAAATATATTTCAAAGATTGAACTCTGGGGAGGGTATTTGGTTTCAGGGGAAAGGGGGTATTTGGTTTCGGAAAGGGGTATTTTCGGCCGTCTAGTCGGTGCTACCCCCATCGCCCACATGTGCCGCTGAGTCGTAAGCGGTCTAACCTAAGCGTTTAGGTCGTCTTTTAATAGAATTAACCAGCGCTTTGCGCTGTTTGGGTCGCGTTTTCTTGAAGTAAAGCATGTCTGTACACGCTACAGGGCTCCAGCGATTAGGTCGTGAAATGAGCGTTCCTAAATAAAGTCAATCGGTTGTTTATTGTTCAAATTTCGTGGCGAGCACTGTATTTAAGACTATTACGTAATCATATCACCGACGTCTTTGGAGGCGATTAAAGGGACGCCGGATTCGACGACGTTTTCCGTAAAACTCGCCACGTTATTGGTTCTTAAATTATAGGCGGGGCTTGACCTCGACTGATCACCGCCCAATAAATTTTCGGGCAAATCGCGGCGACGTCGTAGCAATTTCAAACGACGATTTTCGTCGCCGAACAATTTTTTCCACGTGTAGTAAAACGCGACGCACTGTTTGACGGATTTCAATTCGATCCTTAGCGGTAAAATTACGGTGAGGTAAGAGCGGTAGTGTAAAGTAGGCTGGCGGTAGTGTAAGACTAACGGAATAATAGTGTAAGGAAAGGAGCTTGACCCTATATTCAGATACATAAATACATACGTACATAATGTAGGCACATAAAGCTTCCTCGATGATTCTATTGAGCAATCAATTATGATAAAGATAGGGTGGTAGTGTAAACTAACTGTGCGGTATTGTAAAGTAAGAAGACTGACCCATATTAAATACGCACACACCCAATTTTGATACATATAGCTTCCTGGCTGATTCTGTTGGGCGATAAATTGAGTTGAGGATAAGGTGGTAGTGTAAACTAAACTGAATATTAAAGCGTAAAGTAAGAAGGTTGGCCCTATATTACTCGTATATATAATGTAGGAGCTTCCTGGATGACCTTGTCGACAAATTACGATAAAGCAAGAGCGACAGTGTAAAGCGAATAATAAATAGTAAGGCGGAAGACGGACCCCACATTCGATATTAATTTTTGGGCAGTCTACTGGCTCAAAAACTCAAGTATAATTTAGCCAAAAGGCCACTACTTTCCTTGATGTTGAGAATAAAAAATTTTTTAACGAAAAATCGACGCCATCTCTCAATCTTTGACCAAAATTTGGGTCATATTTTTATACATATTTAATTCTTTTAGAATATCAGCAAGTTACTACGAAAACGTCTCAAATAAAAAACGTAGTTTAAAGAAAAAATGGCTAAAAAAAATTCTTGTATTTGAGGAAAAAATTGGAAAAAAACCGAGTTTGCAATATGAATCTTTGACTTTGACCAAAATTTGGGTCATATTTTTATACATATTTAATTCTTTTAGAATATCAGCAAGTTACTACGAAAACGTCTCAAATAAAAAACGTAGTTTAAAGAAAAAAATGGCTAAAAAAAATTCTTGTATTTGGGGAAAAAATTGGAAAAAAACCGAGTTTGCAATATGAATCGAAAAATTTAAAGAAACTGAACCAGATAATTTCCCAAAAAAATAGTTTGTGAGTATAACGAATAGTAATGATTTTGTAAGAGACCAAAATATAGTGACGACATTGTTCTTTACACTATTCTTTACATTTGATTAGACTTCGTTAGCTGAAAGTTTCTCATTTATTTCTCAACATAGGTAAATCTTTTAATACGATACAGTAATCATAAATTTGTTTAATTATCATTCTGCGTGCCCCTGACCTCGATGGTAAATAATAAAAATTAGAAAATTTGAAATCAAAAATTAAAAAATATAAAATATAAAAATAAAAAATTGTTGAGAATTCTGACACTGTTTAATAAGCTGTACATACATAGCTACATACGTATAAGAGGGGAGGATGGGGTGATCTTCAATCCTACGTATGTAGGTCGTCCCCTATCCCCCAGAGCCAGAAAATAATTGACCCCTCCCCGATTTTTGAAAAAAAATTGAATTTTGGCAGTTTTTAGGTGGTTTCTAGCCGTTTTGCGACAAAAAATTGGAGATCATTTCATTGAAGTGATACAAGCAATAGCAAAAAGCTCGGAGCGAAGTAAATAAAATGATTAAGACAAATAGGAAAATCAAAAATATACGAAGTGACACTTAATTTTAAGTGGAATAAGAAATAAAATACGTAATGCTTTACACTGCAGTACACTTCACACTCTACATTATAACGCAATTTTACAAAATGAGATAATTGAGAGAAAAAAGTATCTAACAGCTCGTGTGAAGTAAAATTATTCCGATGTAAACAACGAAGTGATTTGAATTGCAAAATGAAGTTACAACAAACGCTCTTTACACTGAAGCTGTTTTATGTGGAACAATAAATAAAAAAATGAATATGTTAGCAGTAAAAAAATTAACATATGTACAGCGCTCGCGACCATGAAGAAATCTTTGTCGTATTTGAACAAGGCTTCCTGAAACTGCTGAATTTGTTCATTGGTCCATAGTTCGGAATCTAAAAAGTAAGCCAGCTCACAGTAATCAATTAAAACGTAAATTCAACAGGTTAATTGAAAAAATCATAGAATAACGCTTTAAGAATTCAGACACTCTTTATCACATAGATTTTAAACATATAAATAATATGTAGAATAAGTCAGTTAGAATCTAAAGGATTATCAGCATAGGTGCGCAAGGTCAGTGCTCCAAAAAGGGGTGAAAATAAAAAAACTTGGTGATATGCAGCCTAAGCGCTTTCTGAAAAACGATAATGACACTTTATTATCATAGTTTGCGAGCATTAGTGGCAAATATATGATCTTTTTGAACTCGAAAAATAACTATAGCCTTTTTGGGATAAAAATAGCCATTTAGTCCTTCTTAAAGTCGGGACAAATAGCTATAAATCCTTTTGAAACTCAGAAAAAACAACCATATACCTAGCATTTCTGAACTTACACAGTATGTTTCTTAGTCCAAATAAGGCTACAGAGCTAATTTTCTGGGCCCCAAAAAAGGCTATATAGCAATGTTTTATCGGCCAAAACGGCTATATAGCATACACGAGCATGGGGAGGGGTGAGAAGAGGTATAATTGCTTAAGAGCTTTAAAAAATGACAGTTGTGTAGCCATTTTGGCTCAAAAACCATTGCTATATAGCCTTTTTCTACTAAGAAAACTAGCTACATAGCCTCTTTTGGAATCAAAAACATACCGTGTGAGTTCGGAAATGCTAAATAGTTCTTTTTTCTGAATCTCAAATGGATTTATAGCTATTTTACCGACTTCAAAAAGGGCTGAATAGCTATTTTAAGTTCAAAAAATCGGTATAGCTATGTCTGCGAGTTCAAAACAGCTATAAATTCGCAAGAATGCTTGTAAACGATAGTCTAAATGCGATACCTGTGATTTTCAACCCTCCCTGAAAGTTTGACCTTGCGCACCTATGCTATATAGCTATCAGTTTTTTAAAGCTCAGGGGGATTAATAGCCCGCCTCTCACCCATCCCCACGCTCACACATTCCCATAGGGGAGGGGTGAGGGGAAGGTATTACCCACCCCCTCTCAAGGTCCAAGATTCAAGTCACTATCAGACGATTTTTGATGAAACCCTTACTTTTTTGAAATATAATTTTCACTATGGCAAAAGTGCACCTAACTATCAGAATTTCACGAAGTGATACAGTATTCTTGAATATAAGCAAGACTAAATAGACAAACTATCACTATAAAACATGCATATACATAACAGCTCAAAATTTTGGAGAGGGGGTCCTCGGCATATGTGTAACGGCTGGAAATTTCGGGTAGCGGATCCCTGGCCATTTTTAGGAGGGCGGGGGTGGGGGGGGGGTTAGCGACTCCAATTTTAGGGCAAAAATGGCAAAACACCTAAGAATACCTAAAAAAGCACAAGTTTTCGCCAAAAATGGGGTAGGTGGTCATAAATTTTCTGATTTTGGAGGGGGTTCGGAAGTTAAAAGCGTGGGTGGGGGATGGCCCAAACCCCCTGTTACATGTATATTTCTTGGCCGTTTTCAGGGGGAGGGGGGTGAACGGCTCCGATTTTCGGCCAAAAGTGGCAAAAACACCTAAAAATAGCCAAAAAGCACAAGTTATCGCCAAAAATGGGGGAAAGTGGGTCAAAATTTTTCGACGTTGGGGGCTGTTGGGAGGACTTCCGACCCTGGGTAAGGAATTCACCGAAGCCTCCCTGTTACACGTATGGTTTTCCGGCCATTTTTAGGAGGAAGTAAATGATTACCAATTTTTGGCCGAAAATCGCAACAACGCACTTAAAAATGGCCAATAAATGCAGGATTTCGCCAAAAATCGATTTCGGCTAGTGCATTTATTTTTGAAGCTATTTTTATACAATGTTAAAATACTTTCTGGGGCAGAGTTATATTAATTTTAACGTTGTTTCAGTATTTTTTAAAGGAAATTCAAGAAAAATTCTCCGGCGCTTCGCGCAAAATATCGCTAATATACTGTATTTAGATTCAAGCAGGGGCATTTAACAATCCAAAATCAATCTTTAAGCTTGGCATCTTTTTGCAGATTCAAATATCTTTGGAATCTATTTCTACTGTTTTTAAAAATTTTATGCAAAAATAAGTATTATTTAATAATTTTGCACTTTTCTGCCGTTCAAAGATAAAATTGACTAATTTATCTTGATGTTGCATTGAATTTATAAGCGCATTGGTGCTTATAACAAGATTTAATTGACATATTACAATATCTGTAATATTTCTGATTTTGTAGTACAAGTTGTTTTAGCTTTCTCAGTCGAGTGTTATGTGTAAATTCCATCAAAAGCTCATGAAAATTTCGGAGCTACGCGCCTAACTTTATCAACTAAACTCAGGCCGAAATATCACATTTAGGACCATAGTTTTTTGTATTCGGCAAAGATTTTTTCCGATGTACAAACACTTTTCAGGACCGTCTTTGTACATGTACAAAGATTTTTGTGAAGACAAAAGTGTAAAAGGTGCATAATTCCCAAAAATTTCGGCGCTTGCGCCGAAATTAGTAATTGTCTGTCCATTATATCTTTAAAATGGTAGAATTTGCATCTTTAGAATGGAAAAATGTCAAATATTCAGAAACCCAGAAATTAGCTAAAATACACTGCCAAAGGTCGAAAAAACCACACTAAAATCGCAGCTGCACCATATTTTGGTACACAAAAGTTTGCATTTACAAAATGTACTTTTGGGTACATACCATCTTTGTACATATACATACATACAAAGGTCCCTTGTACAAAAAACACCGTTTAGAACTGCATGACGGTCGTAGGTCACGTCACTGGTACTATGTAAAAATGTGTATGTTTAAAAATATATTTATATAATATATCTACCAAAATTTGTTCGCTCATATAACGATCTTTTCGGAGATATGTGTACATGCACAAAGAAGCTCGTACAGAAGATAGCGTCGGCTAATAATAATGCACCACTTAATTCACTGATCCCCCATTTTAGGATTTCACCCCTCCCTCAACTCTGGATTATGTGAAACTATGCCCACGCTCATGTATGTATGATAATCAGTGTAAACGATATTTCACATTAATTTACAGCAAGCAGCTTTGAAGATGTTGCGCGTAAGCTTGTTATATTAAAGGCGATGTTTCGAATTAATGGCAGTTGGCTTCGCACCATACATACATATGTACACGTGACAGGGGGTGATGGGACATCCCCCACCCAAGCTTGCTTATCCTCCTCCACTCCCTTACAGTCAAAATTTTTGACCACCCTCTACCTCCGATTTTTAAGAAAGAAAATTGATTCTTCGGTCGTTTTAGCCATTTTTTGGCCGAAAATTGGACGATCATTTACCCCCTTCCCACATAAAAATGGCCAAAGATCCCCATCCAAAGTTTTGAGCCGTTACATACATGCACCCTTCGCAGTCAAAATTATTGTAAAATTTCGCCCGAAATCGAGGAATTTATAAATTTTTACCATTATGACCGCCAGAAAACACTTGAAATTTGCATAAAAATCGAAAAAATTCGGCCTTATCGAACAAGATCGTTTATTATCATATCATTCTATCCGCAAAAAACACTGATAACCGAGCGAAAGTGAGTTTTAAGATTCGAGCTGTCCCAAAAAAACTTGGCCCTATACTCCAACGAATCGAATAAAGCACTAAACCTAAAATATGCATAATTTTCCGAAATAAACGAACAGATTTGTATCTAAATTTTTAATAATCGAGAAAATTACAAAAAACTAGTATCATGCCAAATGCGAAACAGAAGGCTGTAGAGTAAATGTGATACTTTACACTACGGTTTAAAAATATTAAATTTAAACAACATACGCGAAAGGTTTACCAACGTAGCTATAGCCAGGATAATTAGTGTATTCCGGCTTCGGATTCATGAGCAATATGGCACTTTTCTAAAAGGAAAAAATGATTTATACTTTACAAGCTAACCGCTCTTTACACTGACTAAGGTAATCTGAAACAGACGTATGTACGAGGTGAGAATAAAAAAAGCTGCTGAGAATGACAACCATCTAATGCTCACGAGAGAAACGACGGCGGGAAGGGAATTTTCGCCTAAAATTTCTTTTCACTGAAAAGTTACCAACATAAATTAATAACACGATATTGACGGTTTGTAAAGCGATTGGAAAAATTAACCTCCAAATCGCCTCGCGTACAATGGAGCAGATGTAAGGCGTATTCTTTGTTTTGTCCAGCACCGTAAACAGCGTTGCTAGCCGCGAATTCCATAAACGAGTCGACTGACAATAACACAGCACTTTAAATCACATGATTTGACTGGAGAAAAAAATTGGAGTGTGAACTACACGGGTCGACTGGGAAGAACCGAGTGTTAACCATACATGCACAGCATGGGGATTCTGGGCTGGGAGGTGAAATCTTAAAAGTGCCTTTTTAGTGCCAAAAATGGTGGGTACGCAACAAAAACATCGTTTAATGCTTTTTTAAAGCGTTTTTAGCTATCAATTTGCTCAAAAGTGCAAAATTTTGGGCGCTTCGCGCCATTATACTCATGTTTTGACTATATTTCGTTCAATTGATTCCGATTTTTTCGATTATTTTCGGAATTCTTTATGCTTTTATGCTCTAGAAAGATAGAGCATCGTCAGAAACGATAAAAACGATGTCTTTGACGCGTATCTACCACTTTCAGACTCAAAAAATGAACTTTTAATTTCACCCACGCTCAGAATTCCCATGCTGTGCATGCATGGGGCGGACTAAAAATAAATTGGTCCATAGCTCAGAGAATTCGTCGGGATAGCTCGCAAAAAATGCATTTTCCGATGTTTTCCGACATGCTCTACTCTTTAAGATCGTATAAATCGAACTTTTTCGAAAAAATTTTCACTTAAAAGGCTATAAAAAGTGAGACTTTTTGGTCGCGCTTGGGTCAAGATATGAAAAATACTTCAAAATCTGGCCCGAAGACCAGAAAATTTAAAGATTTTGCGACAAGGACACGCTAGTTTTCCATCTTTCCGTACATTATTCCACCTTTCAAAATTTTTTTCTGGCCGAGTAATTTTTTTACGAAAAATTACAAGTCTTGAAAATTTGATAAAGAAATTAGGCTAATTGTCCTCCACAACTGAGCAGAGACTTTACACAAAGCATAAGGGTTCAAAATTTTGGAAATGAAAAGAGCTAGTACAGGAACGGGGTTGAATGACATTCTATTATTGACATAAAGGACAAAAAACACATAAGTAGTAAAGCGGGCCCCTTCAGCCCCCCTGTACTTAAGCATTGCACGTGCTTAAGCATAGAGATTCCATTTGGACCACGCACGCTCTCAGTACATTTGCACTCACCCGCTTGAATCGCCGAATTTTTGGCCATACTACTACACCTAGGCGTGAAGCGCCCAACTTTTCGCAGTCGGTTATCCAGGACGGGTGGAACCAATTAATTTTAATTTGCATAAGTAGCTAGCACCGTCCCCCATGCTACTGTTCTAATTTTAGATCATAAACTGCACGTTGAAGCATTGGCACGCTGTTCTATTTTTGCATGTTTTTCAAACTTCGAGACATGTAGGTTCTACAGCTTATGAGACAAAACTTGTTATTCATTTTATTTCTATAGCTTATGAGACAAAACTTGTTATTCATTCTCATCTTATTTATAGCTCATGTGGGGTGATTGAGTAGGCTATACGTTTGAGAAGTAATTTATTAATTTCTACTCTTTTCCAGAAAAAAATTGAAAAATAAATAAATAAATAAAAATAAATAAATAAATAAAAATAAGCATCGAATTTGGACATCAGGCTATACAACAATGATACAACACCTTAATTAATCAAAATCAGAAAAAAACAAGCCAAATAAAAATTTACAGAGAATTAGCCAGGCAGCATAACATACAGCAAGTGCTCAATACAAATCTCTACAACACAACGCATCAGTACGACGCATAAAACATCATAAAACGGGTTAAACGCTTAAACATAGAAATTCTGCCCTTGTAGGCACGAAGCACCAAATTTCGGGTAAAAACTCTTTAGAATAGTGTACTGATTATATTCTGAGCATTTTTATCCGATTTGGATAGTCTAACAGAGCACTGCTAGACTCTTCAACAGATGTGACAACTTCATTATTGTCTTCTCGTTTCATCTGCTCATCCTCAAATAGATCGGCATTTTTGCGAATCAATTTTTTAAACATGTATTTTCGACTAGCCCAAGCTGTCTCATTAGCTTTCTTTTTTCCAAATTTTAATTCATACCGGTAAAAATTATTAGCGTTTTCTATTTCTTCCCTTAATTCGCTTTCATTTAGAGCATCTATGAGTGAATCATAAAAATCATAGAGAATATGGATTTATCAACAAAACTGCTGTAAAATGGCTCGGTTTGGAGGTCTTGTATACTGTTCGGAAAATCTTCAAAATCTGAAAGCACGGATTTTACTAAAAAGCGCCAAAACATATTAGTCCAACCACTTTCGATTACAGTCTCATTTGAGCTGCTTTCAGAATCTGAAGAATTTCCATTGTTACTGCCTTCACTACTATCATCATCTGTCATTTGTTCAGACTCTGATGTATCATTCCTCTTTAGTGATATCCCATGCATGAGGTATTTGTGTCTTTTTAAAGTAAAATTATTAAGTAATTGCTTACTGCAGGTTTCACAGATTTTATTCACTTTGTCAACTATTCAAGATGTGGCATTCCTTAAATAAACTTTACTGCACATGTGATTCGCGTTTACATCACATTCTTGACGTAGAAGCTCACATTCTTCACAATATTGGTCACTACCGTCACTTCATTCAATTCTATAGCCTAGCATGCATTTTCTTCATATGCATAACGTTAAGCCTGGTTCTGAAGTGAAAATTATCGCTGATAAAGTGCTCCAATTTTTGACAATATCTCCAAGAATCTCAATTTTGTCGGTAATATCGTCAATACAACCTCACGCAGAAAGGTGGTTTGCTAGTCAGTTGTTAGCTGATGCAACTACAAATAGGTGATTTTTATGAAACGCGCCCAATTTTCAGAGGAATGTGACGATATGATAGTTTTTGTGCAGAATGTGAGGTGCACAATTTGGAGTGTGAGATTTTTCTGCAAAATGTGAGGTGCACAAAATCCTCACATTCTGTACAAAAAGCATCACATCGTTACATTCCTCTGAAAATTGGGCGCATTTGCTTTTAACTTATCAGTCGCCAAGGGCGAGAAGGTATGAACCTCCTGGTATACATTTTCGGACGAATGTGACGATGTGATGGTTTTTGTGCAGAATGTGAGACCTCACATTCTGCACAAAAACCATCACATCGTCACATTCCTCTGAAAATGTATACAGGAGGTTCATACAATCTTACCCTTGGCGACTGATAAGTTAAAAGCAAATGCGCCCAATTTTCAGAGGAATGTGACGATGTGATGCTTTTTGTGCAGAATGTGAGGATTTTGTGCACCTCACATTTTGCAGAAAAATCTCACATTCCGAATTGTGCACCTCACATTCTGCACAAAAAGCATCACATCGTCACATTCCTCTGAAAATTGGGCGCATTTGCTTTTAACTTATCAGTCGCCAAGGGCGAGAAGGTATGAACCTCCTGGTATACATTTTCGGACGAATGTGACGATGTGATGGTTTTTGTGCAGAATGTGAGTTCTCACATTCTGCACAAAAACCATCACATCGTCACATTCCTCTGAAAATTGGGCGCGTTTCATAAAAATCACCTATTTGTAGTTGCATCAGCTAACAACTGACTAGCAAACCACCTTTCTGCGTGAGGTTGTATTGACGATATTACCGACAAAATTGAGATTCTTGGAGATATTGTCAAAAATTGGAGCACTTTGTCAGCGATAATTTTCACTTCAGAACCAGGCTTAACGTTATGCATATGAAGAAAATGCATGCTAGGCTATAGAATTGAATGAAGTGACGGTAGTGACCAATATTGTGAAGAATGTGAGCTTCTACGTCAAGAATGTGATGTAAACGCGAATCACATGTGCAATAAAGTTTATTTAAGGAATGCCACATCTTGAATAGTTGACAAAATGAATAAAATCTGTGAAATCTGCGGTAAGCAATTACTTAATAATTTTACTTTAAAAAGACACAAATACCTCATGCATGGGATATCACAAAAGAGGAATGATACATCAGAGTCTGAACAAATGACAGATGATGATAGTAGTGAAGGCAGTAACAATGGAAATTCTTCAGATTCTGAAAGCAGCTCAAATGAGACTGTAATCGAAAGTGGTTGGACTAACCCGTTTTGGCGCTTTTTAGTAAAATCCGTGCTTTCAGATTTTGAAGATTTTCCGAACAGTATACAAGACCTCCAAACCGAGCCATTTTACAGCAGTTTTGTTGATAAAATCCATATTCTCTATGATTTTTATGACTCACTCCTAGATGCTCTAAATGAAAGCGAATTAAGGGAAGAAATAGAAAACGCTAATAATTTTTACCGGTATGAATTAAAATTTGGAAAAAAGGAAGCTAATGAGACAGCTTGGGCCAGTCGAAAATACATGTTTAAAAAATTGATTCGCAAAAATGCCGATCTATTTGAGGATGAGCAGATGAAACGAGAAGACAATAATGAAGTTGTCACATCTGTTGAAGAGTCTAGCAGTGCTCTGCTAGACTATCCAAATCGGATAAAAATGCTCAGAATATAATCAGTACACTATTCTAAAGAATTTTTACCCGAAATTTGGTGCTTCGCGCCTACAAGGGCAGAGTTTCTACGTTTAAGCGTTTAACCCGTTTTATGATGTTTTATGCGTCGTACTAATGCGTTGTGTTGTAGAAATTTGTATTGAGCACTTGCTATATGTTGTGCTGCCTGGCTAATTCTCTGTAAATTTTTATTTGGCTTGTTTTTTTCTGATTTTGATTAATTAAGGTGTTGTATTATTGTTGTATAGCCTGATGTCCAAATTCGATGCTTATTTTTTATTTATTTATTTATTTTATTTATTTATTTATTTTTCAATTTTTTTCTGGAAAAAGAGTAGAAATTAATAAATTACTTTTCAACCGTATACCCTACTCACTCACCCCACATGAGCTATAAATAAGATGAGAATGAATAACAAGTTTTGTCTCATAAGCTATAGAAATAAAATGAATAACAAGTTTTGTCTCATAAGCTGTAGAACCTACATGTCTCGAAGTTTGAAAAACATGCAAAAATAGAACAGCGTGCCAATGCTTCAACGTGCAGTTTATGATCTAAAATTAGAACAGTAGCATGGGGGACGCTGCTAGCTTTATGCAAATTAAAATTAATTGGTTCCGCCCGTCCTGGATAACCGACCGTGAATAGTTGGGCGCTTCATGCCTAGGTGTAGTAGTATGGCCAAAAATTCGGCGATTCAAGCGGGTGAGTGCAAATGTACTGAGAGCGTGCGTGGTCCAAATGGAATCTCTATGCTTAAGCACGTGCTATGCTCAAGTACAGGGGGGGCTGAAGGGGCCCGCTGTACTACTCACATACAAAAATGGTCGAAAATCGCGATGATTTCAAAATGTGGGAAATAAAAGGTGACCTACTTTAGGAGGGGATACCGATCCCGTTACGTTTATGTACACCAGTGTTTTTTGTATTCGGCAAAAATTTTTCCTGATGTACGATGTACAAAGATTGGGAAGACAAAAACTGAAAAAAAGTTTGAAATTCGCAAAAAATTTTGGCGCTTCGCGCCGAAATGAGTGATTGTGTGTTCTATATATCTTTATAATATCAGAAATTGCATTTTGAAAGGAAAAATGTAAAATTTTTCGGCGCTTCGTGCCGTTCTGAGATGATTATTAGTGATTTTTGCCCTCAGAAACCCAGAAATTAGCTAAAATACACTACAAAAGGTCGAACAACTCTGCTTTTGCCAAACTAAAATCGCTACTGTACCATATTATAGTACCAAAAAATATGTGTGTACAAAATGTACGATGACTTTTAGAGACCATCGTTGTACATGTACAAACGGACCTTGAACAAAAAAAACACTGATGTACACCAAATTTATGAGTTGTCATCATACATGATCTTGGGGGTTTGGGGGTTTTCACCCCCGCAGAATCATTTTTCACCACCCCCCGCAAAAAAATTTTCACCCCCTTCCCAGAATTGGCGATTTTTCAAAAGTTTCCTAAACTTACCTGAAAATTGGTAGAAAAAGTGTCTTTTTAAGGGTTTTTGGCTATCTATTTGCTCAAAATCGCCAAATTTTCGGCGCTTCGCGCTATATACGCCATAAATTCATGTTTTAAGCGATATATTGGTCAATTTATTAGACTTTTTTCGAAATTTTTTTCATGATTTTATGCTCTAGAAGGATAGAGTATCGTCAGAAACGCCAAAAAAAACGATGTTTTTTAACGCGTATCGGCCATTTTTGGGCCCAAAAAAGGCACTTTAGGTTTTCACCCCCCAGAATTCCCATGCTATGCATGTATGGTTGCCATCACAAGGATAAATATTTGGCCAATAAAGCACGCATATTAAGTAAGCTATTCGTAGCAATCGTCATCATTATAGTTTTATGTTTAAATTCATGGCAAGCCATACGAAGGATTGCTTATTTTAAAACACGTGTTTTAAACTAAAAAGCAAAGACATCAAATACCTAGTTTTACAACCAAATGCAGGAAAAATATTAAGGAAAATGATGAAAAGTATGATTAAAATTAATTAAATTGATGAAATTACTCAAATTAAGAATTTATTCATTATTATCCTAATATGAGTCAAAAAATTACGGGTAAAAATTGCCAAGACTGATAGGAAAATGTATATGGTTTAAAAATAATCAACTAATTTTAATTCATTTCAAAAAATCAAATTTATTAAAATGGAGTTTTGATTATTGATTAAAATAGAAATTAATTAATGGTTTCTCGGATACGAACGATAAAATTTGAATTTATTAGCTTAAATTACGTTATTTTCCATCAGTTAAAATTGAATTATTATTAAACCAATCGAAATAGGGCTCAATTCAGGTCTAATTTATGCCTAACGATTAAAAATTAAATTAATTGATTAATAAATAATTGATAAGAGAAGGTTAGTGTATCATGATAATGAAAATTAATGGAAATATTGGAACTGCTTCTGCTACTTTTTTAGGAGAAAATGAAGAACCTTCTCGTCACCACTCTTGCAATAAAAAAGTCAAATTGCGTAAAAATAGTTTTTTCAAATTTTAAACTAAAAATTGAACAAAATCATCTGGTGTTTGACCATGAGAATACATGAATAATACTTAAAGCTTGAAGTCGCCCAAGTATACGAGATCTGAATGGCTGCTTGCCCTCCCCTGAGAATTTATATGTAAATTGGTCTAGAAAATGGGTGGAAAAAATTAATTTATTCGATTTTTAATTCTTTAACAGATTTTGTCCAAAATTGCACATTTCAAGTGGACTCTTGAGCGTATCCTAATTTTTCTCCGTCCATTTCGTGGATGGTGAGCCTATTCGAAAATCGGCTGGCTCCGTCGAACGAATAAAACTTCAGATTTCTTCCCAACCCTTTTCCCATAAATTTGTGACACCCTTCATTTGCTTCTTTAGTTTTTCAACTAGCAGGCTAAATTTCCGAATTTTTTTAAATTTCTTAATTTTTTTAACGAAAAAAGGAGATATTTTCGACCTAAATTTTCGGAGCGTATGTATGTAAATCATTTTATGATAAATTTTTGAAATTTCCGAAATTTCCTAAAATTACTCCTAAATCTCGACTATCCTACTAAAAATTTAACCAGTCATGTATATAATGCGCGACGGATCAAATCGATGTACTTTCTTCGTCATCCCTGTCTTCGGTATCGAAAGGATCAAACAAGAGATCAGCCAAATGTACTCTGTCCCTGCCCTCAATAGCATAATAATCTAATCCGGTAAATTCGTCTTCGACGTACGCTTGATAATTATAGCCGACATTTATGTGCCTAAGATGTCAGTTGACGATTAAAGCAGTAAAGTTTGCGTCGTAATTAATCAATATAAGCTGCTAGAGTCCAATACCTTATGAAATGGCCGACTGATGCAGAAAAATTAAACATTAAATTGGGGGAAAAATCCGAATCATATTAAAATTTGATTAAATTAGCGAAAAATTACATGCTCTTGCGGAGGGGGGTTAAATACCCCAGAAACTTGTTCACCTCACCCCTGATTTTGCAATTTTTCAAAAAATTCATTGAAACTGTGCTGTTTTAGGCGTTTTTAGCTTTAAATCTGCTTGCTCAAGAGTGTCAAATTTTCGAGCTTGCGCCACATACTCATTTTTTGACTATATTTCATTCAATCCATTCAGGTTTATTCAAAATTTTCTCATCTTTTTAAGTTTAACGAAGGATAGAGGTCAGAAATGTAAATAAATTATGTTTTAACGTGTATCGGCCGTTTTTGACCCAAAAAGACACGTAAGGAAACATTTTTGGTTTCATCCCTAAGAATTCCCATAATGCGCAGTCTGGTGATAAACCGATGATTTTAAGGCACGTTTCGTCCGAATATTCCAGTAAACATGACACCGCCTTCTCTGATTTGTCGATAAGATATCGAAACTGACTAATCGCAGAGAGAGGCGGGGCTTATATGCTCAATTAAGGAACTGCGAAAAAACCTACATAGTTTAAAAATGTTTTATTTTAACAATAAAATGTTTTTTGTGCTCATTCTCACTTTCTAAGTTCAAATGTATTGAAGCCGCTGTAAAGCTCAGCTTAAATTTTAATATTTAATAATGTAACTGAAAAAATCGGACAATACCCGCATTATGCTACAGTAAAGAAACGAAAAAGCAAAATAATTCCGCTAAACAATCATACAAAAGCAAGCGAATTTTACCGGTTTTACACTCCGGTATACTGTAGACAAGGTCAGGCTAGAATATAATACGACACACATGCACGCTGGGGGATATGGGAGGGTGGGCGTATCCTCCCACCAAGACTTTTGTAAGGCATACCCCCAGGGTTGCCAAGTTAGGGGTTGTCCGCCCATTTTGGGGATTTTCTGAGGCCGTTTGGAGGCATTGTTTCAGCGATTGACGCTTTTTTGCGCCTATACTTAACCACTGATTAGGGATTTTTTAGGCAGTATGAGGTTAGAATTTGCGGTTTTTTGAAAAGAGCACGGCAACCCTGATACCCCTAGGCCGCTTTGGGGCCAAACCTGTTGCTCTAACCATGAAAAAGCGTCAAACGACGTCTAACAGGATGATTTCAAGTAAACATGCATGCTATTCATGCCGTAGAATGTTCAGTTCGTCCATGCAGATACTTTTCTTCCAATATTTTGTATAAATTTGCTGTTAGAGGTCGCACCATCGTCCTTTTTATTATTTGTTTTCATACAAATTCAATCACAAATATCCGAAGAAGCGAAAACGAATTGAAGCGTTTTACGGGGTTATGATGGAGTTGGGGAAGGGGGTCAGGAACGACAAAAATAACTAAAAAATCAACATAAACGCATTATGTAGCGGCATAACTAGCCATTTAAATTAATTATTTACCCCCACCCAGGGGCGGGGGCGGGAGAGGGGCGGCTGCCCCCCTCATTGGCCCAGAATAGTACGCAAAATTAAGGATTTTTTAGCGATTTTTAGGGATTTTCGGCTTAAAACGGCTAATTTTTCCGCCCAAGTCAGGGTTCCGCCCCCCTGTTAGGGGTACTGCCATTCCCCTTAGGAAAATCCTGGATCCGCCACTGCCCCACACAGTGTTTCTTTTTGTACAAGTTCCGTTTGTACATGTACAAAGATGGTCCCCAGAAGCTTTGTACATTTTGTACATGCAAATTTTTCTGTACTATAATATAGTATAGTAGCGATTTTAATGTGGTAAAAAACAGGGTTTTCGATCTTTGGTAGTGTATTTTAGCTAATTTGTGGGTTTCTGCGCAAAAAATTGCTAAAAATTGTCTTAAAACGGCGCGAAGCTCGAAAAATTTGACATTTGGATATTTGACCATTCTCCTCTTATATGCATGTTTAAGGGATCGTCAGCCAAAGTTGGACGCCTCACCCAAAATTAGAAAAGTTTTGACTCCATTCCGCGATTTTTGGAGAAAAGTTACGTTTTTTTCGGTCATTTTTATGTTTTTTTTTCGCCGTTTTTGGTCAAAAAAAATTAGAGGTCATTTACCTCAACCGCCTCCCCCGCTAAAAATGGCCGGGGACCCCTCCGCAAATTTCGAACCGTTACGTGTAAGACGCCGATATTGTTTAAGCACCGCACATTCTGTATTCTATAACCCTATTGAGCATGTATACATATACATATATGTAAGTTTAAGTGAATTTTTTGGCATATTCAGTCGGAAAAATTACTAGGAAATCGTATAAATCCCTGAGTATGTAAGTTTTTCTTACTAGAATCAAAAAGCCGCAAGATATAGCCAAAAAGGTAAATAAACCGATGTCAAACAAGCGAAATTAAGAGGAGCTTAAAAGTGAGGTGTAAACAAATCGCCGTAGCGCACGAGCAACTGGCACATGGCCAAAATTTTTGGAGCACGGTTTAACCAAAAACATTTTTATCTATCTTATGCGATGGTCTCAATTTTTTTTTCGCTTACATTAGCCAATCTTATGACGTGTAACCAATCTGATATAAATGACATTAATAAATAATATGATATATAAATTAGAAATATTTTTTACGTATGTATAAACAATAAGACTTAGAGAGCAAAAGTTTAAAGCCTTTATAATTTACCGCGCATTTGCAATTCATTCTTCGCTCGCACGAATTTTTTTAATATTATTTAATTTAAAAACCGACAAATCCAACTGAGAAATACGATTTTCTTGGTAAAATATAAAAGATCAAAAACATCAAACTCACGGCGTGGTATCAGTTTCGGGAATTTGATTCTCCGAATCTAATAACTGAATTGGACTAGTCGTCGAACTGCCCGCAGGCGATATTTTATCCTTGGGAGGCGATAAAGCTGAAAAATTCAAAATTAAATAAAAAACAAAAATTATGTTTAAAAATTAGATTAATATCAAACAATAATTAAATTACTATTTGAACGATTTGGTAGGTAAAAAATAAAATACAAAATATATCAAAAAAATAAAAAATAAAAAATAAAAAGTAAAAAATAAAATAAATAAATAAAAAATAAATAAAAAATAAAAAATAAAAAATAAAATAAAAAATAAATTTTACATACATTTTTATTTTTGCATGTGTATTTCTTCCTTTTTTACTCGTTTTTCTTCTGTTTTTTTGTCGCATTGCTGACTTTGAACAAGTCTCTACATAAGACTCATACAAAATATTAATATCTTCCCAAAAAATTTTAACTTAATTAATTATAAATTAATGAGATAAATAATTAATCGAAAAATTTTAAAACGGTAACTTCTAATGCAGTATGTAGGTTGCTTTTGTGAAAAATAAGCGAAAATGATACATAAGATGGAAAAATATCAAAATTACACAAAAACCTCATTTGGGACCCAAATAGATTATTTAGCGGATTAATTAATCTCCAAACCTTACCTAATTCTGCGGCATTAAATTCAAGTCAAGTCTGTAAAAATTTTTTGAAAAAACGAAAAAATGTTCCTGTTCCCGAAAATACGCCATTCGGGGGCTGAAACACTCGAAAACATATAAGTTACGGTTCGAAATTGGGAGACGAAGATCCGAGCTATTTTTAGGGGAAGGGGTCCAATTTTTAGCCAAAAACGGCCAAAAAATTTGATTTTTTCCAAAAATCGAAGGATGGGATTCAAAAGTTTTCTGGCTTAGTGTGGATGAACAGGGGACGTCCGACTTTGGGGGGGGCATCCCGATCCCTTTTTTACATGTATATATGCTCGGAAATTTATATTTATTATCATATTTTAGATTGAAAAAATCATACAAGGATTAAAAATTTTTATACGAATTGCAGTACAGTCCAATTGTAAACAAAAAGTAATAATTTTATTATTAATAAATATTTGGGATTTAAAATAAAATATAAAATGTTTTCACAATATTTATCAGCATTTTGATGTACCCTAACTTTCTTACAAATCCTTTATCAAACATAAAAAATTGATTGCAATATAATTGTGATCGCCTGCATAATCATTAAAGGTTATTGCATTTCAATTAATCAATTTAATTAATCAAATTTTAATCAATGAGGTAAAGTTCGTAGAAAAAAGCTGTTTTGAATTATTTGAAAATAAAGCTTGTGATGTCGGGAATATTTATCGCATGAGACACAATTTTGGCAAGAAAAACGTGATTAAAATTATTTTATGGCTTCATACGGCTGGAAGACACGGCCAATTGTTTGAAAAAATTGTTTTTTGAATTTTTAAAAGACTAAAAAATGGAAAGTTGCCAAAAGATTATCAATGCGAAGCTTTTTTCCAAAGGTCCCGTCGAAATTTAGGCAAAACGGACGCCGATTTAGGCGAAAAAGCGTTAAAATTATTTTTTTGAAATTTTACAAAAAAATTTATACAGTTTTTGGCAACTTTCCATTTTTTAAATTTTAAAAAATGGAAAGTTGCCAAAAACTGTAAGAATATGGAGCTTTTCCTGAGGTCCCGACGAAATTTAGGCGGAAGGGCGCCGACTTGGGCGCAAAAAGCATCAAAAATGATTTTAAAAAATTTTTAAACATGATTTTATTGAATTTTTGAAAATTTAAAAAAAGGAAACTCGCCAAAAAACAATACGAATACGAACCTTTTTTCCAAAGGTCCTGACGAAATTTAGGCGAAATGGGCGCCGATTTGGGCGCCGAAGGCACAGTCGAACCAGCCGACTGACCCGAGCAACTGGCGGCGAAGCACGACGACGAAGGCAGGGCCAAATTTAGGCGCCAAAAAAGGCCCGAGCCCTTACGAACCGGGCTCAAAATGGGCGGCGGAGTGTAAGGCGTGCAAGTGCAATGAATTATCGAATTGGTGCCCCCACCTGACGAGGACGACGAAGAATGAGGATCCATCTGACAAAATTTATTTCGAAAAAAATATAAAAATTTAAAAATTTTAAAAAGAAGAAAAAATTTAAAAAAACATTGGATTTTTTTTCAAAAATTTTTAAAAATTTAAAAAAGCGAAAAAAGATTTTAAAATATTTGTGTAATTTAAGCAATATAACGTCGATAACACTTATTAAATTGGAAAGATGACGACGGATGAGAAACCATCTGTGAAAAAGTTTTTAAATAATCAAAAATTTTAAAAATTTTAAAAGGCGAAAAAATTTAATAATGGGTGTAAACTGAGCACTGTAACGTCGATATCACTCTTTTTTTAATCAAAAATTTTTATATTTTATTCTATTGTTCCAAATTTTTTATTTCCTTCTATTTATTTTAATTTTATTATTTTTTTATTTTTTCAACGAAAAATCAATCAAAAGTTTGTACCTCGAATTTTGAGAAATAAGTTGCCTTTCAAAAGAGAAAGTTGACAGAGCCAATGACACCTTCGGCGTTTAAACAATGACAAAGTGAGAGTGTAAACAAAGCACGATATCGCCCGAACTGTTGGCAAGTGGCCAAAAATTTTTCGACATACGTAACTCGAAAAAAGAGATTTTATCAATCAAATGCAGTTGGTCCGAAAGGTTTACGTTCATATCAGCCTAAGGTATGACAATAACGTGCACAGCATGGAAATTCTGGGGGGTGTGAAATTATACAAGCGCCTTTTTTGGGTCCCAAAATAGTCAAAAACATCATTTTTCAGCGTTTCTGACGATGCTCTATCTTTCTAGAGCATATAAACATTAAAACATTCGTAGAAAAACTAAAAAGTCTGAACAAATTGATCAAAATATATTCAAAAAATGAGTAGAGTGGCGCGAAGCGCGGAAAATTTGGCACTTTTGAGCAAATAGGTAGCTAAAAACGCTTAAAAACGCATCTTTTCTACAGATTTTTAGGAAATTTTCGGGAACTTTAAAAAGATCGCCAATTCTGGAGGGGGGGGTGAAAATTTTTCTGAGGGAGGTGAAAACCCTCTACCCCTAGGATGATGTATGGTTATGACCTGTCTGTAACATCGTAGTGTAGCTTTTTTTGGCCCACCCTGTACATATATTCCTACCGAAATAACCACTGGCTGTTTTCTTACAGTTGACAATGGCATAAACAGTTTTGATTTTCAAGTACCAGAATATAAAAACTTTGATATTGAACTGATACACATTGTATTTAATAGAAGAGTTGAACAAAACCTAACTTAAGTCGATTTATATCGCCCTAATGTTTCGTATATATTATCATTTTGTCAATTTTTTCAACTCGATAAAATAAAATTTAATTACAATTTACGTACTGTCAGCGCACTACAATCGGTTATTGAAAAAATCGGTCGAGAAACAGCAATAAATTTTTAAATAAATTTTAAAATATACAATTCTTAACAAAAAAAATTGAAAAATTTCCGTATTTTAGTTCAAAATTGAAAAACGCACCAAAATCTATCAAAATCGCCTGTCTCGTCAATTTAGAATCCAAATCCTTGACGGATTTCGATTAATAGACAAAAACATGAAAACGTGTGAAGTGTTTCTGGCGGTTTTTTAGCTTGAAATGCCTTTGAAACCGCGGATAAAAATATTTCAAGGTTAATCACACACACATTAGCATGAATTTTTTTAAAAAGTAGGCCAAAAAAGCAATATTAAATTTTAGGGGAAATAGTTTTTTAGAAGCTTAAAATTGACAAATTTCACTCAAAATATGCTTATGCTAGTTCAAAAAATCAATAAAAAATCAACGAAATTGAAAAAATCGATTTTATTGAAATATTCAGAATTTTATAAATAAATTCAGACGTAGTACGTTTTTTCCCTGAATTCATCCTAAATCAATTAAAAATGTAATTAGACTAGACAGAACTTAATTTAAGCGATTAAAAAATCTATGAAAATTTTTTTAAATTTTTACTCTATTTGTTATTGGTCATTTGCTAAAATATGTAGAAAAAGTGCGTTAAAATTCTTCAGAAGTAAAATTTCATACCCACAATTAAAATTAAGTAAATAAAATAAAAATTTAATTAATCAAATTAGATTAAAGTAATTTATTAAAATTAAAATAATATTCAAATTAATATTAAATTTAAAAAAATTAAGTAAATTAAATAATAACATATCAATCTAAATATCAATTATTTCATAAAATTACCCATAGGCGAGGCGATCTGAGTTGACTGTGAAAACGGTTCAAAGGAGGCGGTATGATCAAAGGCGCTGGCCTAGTTACAGTATGCTCCTGATTAGACGACGAAGAATTGTTTACAGGCCGAAATCTTTGCTTACGAAATCTTACTGGGCTAATCGACAATTGAAATTGTCTGCAAAAAATTTTGATGAAGGGAATTCATAAATGTAACAGGGGTTGGCGATTTCCCACCCCGAATCGGGCGACCACCTTATCTGCCCAAAGTCATAAATTTTTACCCTCCCCTCCGGTTTTTGGCAAAAATCTGCAATTTTGGCCAATTTTAGAGTGTAATTTTTACCGATTTTGACCAAAAATTTCAGGTCATTCAAGCCCCCCCCCCCTAAAAACGGCCGACTGCCCCCAACCCAAAACGTTGAACAATTAGGTGTCTGTAAGAAACGGATGGTTTAGACCGAAGTGGCCGGTTAATATTAATTTCAGATTAAAAAGAAATAAAGGGACCTCCCTTGAAAATGCAGCCCAACGAACTTTTCAGCAGCTTTTTGTATTTTTTTTCAAAATTATTCTTTTATTTATTATTTTTTGTTTTTCCTTACAAGCCCAGCTAGGTCCATGCCAAAAAAGTAAAACTTCCATCTAGGAAGCGACATTTGACTCCGGTTCCGGCCTCCAGCTCCTCCGACCGTTTTGTGGACCTCTGGCGTCCGGCGACTTAACCATGTAGCTGACCGCCCTATTTGGGGGGTGGCAACACCAATTTCTGGGGGGACTGAGCCCAAAAGGCCAAAAATGGCACAAAATATTGTTTAAAAAGTCCTATTTCTCTGATTTTTTAGGGGGGGGTCCAACCCCCCCCATTCGCCCCCAGAGATACGTGCCTGCGGCTACCGGAGGAACAAGAAAGCAGCCGGAGGCCGGAGAAATTCTTACGCAAATAACTGTCGTGTCATACCGGAGTACGAATCAATTGACATCCTAAATATTTTTACCTAAAGAGCTCCCAGAATGCTTACGCCCTAAAGCTTTTATTGAATTGAGTCGAGAAATCTAAACTCATATACCAGAAATGCGAAAAATTCTAACCTGATTTGATCATTCTTTGTTGTAGAAACGATTTTAATAGATCGCAATACAGTGAGCAACTTAGACTGAAATTTTCGTCGGTTGAAGCAAAAAGTTTTTTACTCTTCCATCCAGTATTTTTTTGTACTCGGCAAAGATTTGTCCCGATGTACAAAGACTTTTCGGGACCGTCTTTGTACATGTACAAAGATTTTTGAGAAGACAAAATTGCAAAAAAGGTTTGAAATTCGCAAAAATTTTCGGCGCTTCGCGCTGAAATGTGTAATTTTGTATTCTATATATCTTTATAATGGCAGAAATTGCATTTCAAAAGAAAAGATGTCAAATTTTTCCGCGCTACGCACCATTTTAAGACGATTCTTAGTGATGTTTGCTCGTTGAGACCGAGAAATTCGTTAAAATACACTATTAAAAGTCGAACAACTCTGTTTTTACACACTGAAATCGCTACTGTACCATATTATAATACCCAAAAAACTTTTTGCACAAAATGTACAAAGATATTTGGGAAGACAAAAATTGAAGAAAGGTGTGAAATTCCCAAAAATTGAAAAAAAGGTGTGAAATTCCCAAAAATTTTCGGCGCTTCGCGCCGAAAATGAGTAATTGTTTGTTCAATATATCTTTAAAATGGCAGAATTTGCATTTAGAATGGAAAAATGTCACGTTTTTTGGCGCTTCGCACCGTCTTGAGACAGTTTTTATGATTTTTGGCGTCAGAAACCCAGAAATTAGTTAAAATACACTACCAAAGATCGGAAACCCTGTTTTACCACACTAAAATCGCTACTGTACTACATTATAGTGCACCAAAATTAGCATGTTCAAAATGTACAAAGACTTTTAAGGACCAAGGACCATCTTTGTACATGTACAAACGCACCTTGTTAAAAAAAACTGCTTCCATCTAAAAACGATTGTTAGTTTGTTTTTGATTGAGAATGGCCGGAGCTCCGACTCCGGCCTGGAGTAAAGTCTATCTCCAGTCAGCTTACCCCTCCAAGAACTTCTACACCTGAAATAAATTTTTCGGCAGAAGCAGCACAAAATAATCCAACAAGTTTCTAATTATGTGCTAATATTATTCTAATTAAATAAATATAATTTCAGTTTGACAATAGCCCAGAATAGTTATGTTTCGAATATATAATATATGACATGCATACATATAACGGTTCGAAATTCGGATCCACAATCCCAGGTATGTTTGTCTTTTTTAGCCCATCGGAGCATTTTTCTTTGCTAGTTATTAGTTAATTAGCTAGTTATTCATTTATTATTCATTACTAATTATTTATAAGTGATTTCTTTACAAACAGTATTCACTTTTTGGCCAGCGCCGAACTGAGAAGCATAAAAACATTGTCCGGTTTGCCGCGACTTTTCCGCCTCATGCGACTGGCGGGCCGATTTTTCGGCTTACCACCGCCGGCGCCGGATGGCTTGGCGGCGGCGCCGGGTCGCCGACAGTCGGCGTTGCCGCCGGCGACGACGCCACCGGCACTGGTCCATCGATGCGACGGCGGCGCCGATCGAGTCACGCGTCGGCTTCGACGTCGTCGGACGGTGCGCGTGCGGGACCGGCGCCGGATTTGTCGACGACGCGACGCCGGCGAACGATCCGGTTGCGTCAACACCGACGCCGGTGTCGATGATCCACGAATCGGTCGCCGTCGCCGCCGACGCATTTTGAATTCGCGCGTTCATATCGCACGCCCACGCGTCAATGTCGCGCGACGTAGCCGCGTTTTGATTCGTCGGCGTCGTCGGACCGAAATCGCCGACGTCGAAGTCGACGAACGACGGCGCGACGGCGGCCGTCGATCCGAGCGCGCTCGGCGCCGTCATGTGACGCTTGCGCTCGGGCGACGCGAAAAATCCGTCGTCGTCGTCGGCATCAAAGTATTGACCGACGATGTTGTCGCGCATGAATTGGTCCAGCAACGGGTTGTGGTGTCCTGAAGCTACCCGCACATTATTAGATAAAAATAAATTAAAATCTAAAAATATAAAAAAATTAATAAATAAAGTAAAAATAGCTTCTACCGTGCCAAGTGACAAGAATTTGAAAAAATCGTGTTTTGCCTTTAGCATCCACATATTTTTGTTACATTTTTCACACCCGGATTCGAATTTGTGACGATTTTCGGTTTTTAATTAAAACTTTTTTGGTAATTCTATCTTTTTATTTAGAAATTTTATTCAATTTTTCTTTTACCATTTTTTCTCTTTCGCTATTTCGCTATTCATGTTACGAGTATATTGCTATGATATTTTACGTATTTTGCTTCTTATTCAAAGTTTTTGAATAATAAAGAATCTCACCATCCTGAGCATCGATATTTCGGCATTCCATCGACATAAGATCGTTATTTTGGCCGTTAATATTATTATTGTTGTTATTGTTGTTGTTGTTGTTGTTGTTGTTGTACAAAAATTCCAACTCCTTATTGATCAATTCGTCGTCGACGTCCTTGGATAAATCGGGTCCCAAATCGATCAAAGGATCGACCAAGCAGCAATGACTTACCGTAACCGGCTCCAACATAATTTGCTGGGCGTCATAAAACGGGCCGACCGCCCGTTCAGCTACGCTTAAGCCGTTGGAGTTTGCGGCGTTCTGATTGGCCAGCGGATCGAAAAAAGGGGGCGTGGCCGCAAGCGGATTGGTCGGCTGACTGCGTGAATGCGCTGAAGGAGCCGGACTGCAACGGGGGCTGCTGCGGCTGGTGGGCGGAGGCTCCGGTGGGAGTGGGCTGTTGGGCGGGGATCATGGGCGGGCTGAGCAGGGAGGCGTTAGTGGGAATGGGCTGAAAAGTGACGCAACGGGACGTCGACGCGACGCCCGGCGTCGACAGCGAGGTTGAGGCCGTTGTGAGGACCAATGGTTCGCGGGCTAGGACCGCCTGGCCGTTGTACACCGAAGGGCAAGAGGATCGACAACCCTGCGTTTTATTAATTATGCAAATAGAGCATCATATACAGTTCTCGCCGTGAAATTTGGACAATAAAGAACCGATTGAGTTTGTTTAGGAACGCTTCTTCACGACCTAATCGCTGAGAACGTAAAGAGAATCCTGACATGCTTTACTTCAGGAGCACGCGAGCCAAACAGCGCGAAACGCTGGTTTATTTGAAGAAAACGCGACCTAAACGCTTTGGTCGGACCTTTTATGACTTAGCGCGCGTAGAGCATTTTAATATTGATTATAATCATACAATTCATACGCATATGATATTGTGTACATAATGCGCACCACTGTTTTTTGTATGAGACAAAGATTTTGAGGCTCGTACAAAGATTTTCGGAGCCATCTTCGTACAATGTGCAAAGACTTTTTGGTGCAAAGTAATAGTAATTATAACGTTTTTTTGAGTATTTTTTCGTAAACTTTCTAAAAATTTTCGGCCCTTCGCGCCGAGTATCATAATTACATTCTATTTAGCTCCAAGCGCGGGCATTTAACTCTCCAAAATCTATCTGTAAGCATCTTTGTACAGATTGAAGCATCCTTAACATCTATTTCCACTGTTTTATTAAGATTGTATGCAGAAAAAAGAACTATTAAACAACTTCTGCCGCTTGAAGATAAAATTGACTTTTTTATCTTTGCGTTGCATTAAATTCATAAGCAAATTGGTGTCTATTATGAGATTCAGTCAGCACATTGCAACCGCTTATTATTTATAATTGTGTAACACAAGTCATTTTAACTTGCTGAGTCGAATTTTATGTGTAATTTTAACCTAAGACTCATGAAAATTTTGGCGTTTCGGGCCGAACTAATATAACCAGCTGAATCTAGGACAAAGTTACACCTTTGGCGAAGCGTGCGGGTCACAGATAACAATCTAGTAGTATGTAAAAATGTGTACATTCAATTGCATATCTATACGTTATATGTACAAAAAAATTTTCGCTCGTACAAAGACTTTTCCGGAGATCTTTGTACATGTACAAAGAGGCTCGTACAAAAAAAACAGTGATGCGCACACGCGCGCTATCATCACACGTCTAGTCAGGAACGCGCGCTGAGTCGTAAACGGTCCGACCTAAGCGTTTAAGTCGCGTTTTCTTAAAGTAGGGCATGCCAGGATACTCTTTAGGTCTCCGACGATTAGTTCGAGAAGAAGCATATCCTAAATAAACTCCAACGATTCTTTATTGTTCAAATTTGGTGGTGAGAACTGTATATAGTTCCAAACCTGATCCTGGGTGTAAGTTTAGTGGGAGGTTTCAATTAATCCTCCCAGAAAACTTTTCACCCCCACACCACATGTATGCGCACAGGAAGGAGGGGCGAGGAGGTACTACTCCCCTGAAGGTCTGGCAGAAATTTATCGTCCGGCGATTTCGAGCTGACATAAAATTTTCTGCATCATTTTTTGGGACAAAAGCAGTAATAGTGACAAAAATTTTTCCGGCGCGATTCATAATTTCATAGTAGTTTTTAGTCAAAAAGCGCCCGAAATTGTGTTTAAGTGGTCTAAAACATCAAAATGTCTCGCTAAATTAATCAATTTCTATATTTTTCAGTCATAAAAGCGATATAAATCCAGTCAAAGTGGACTAAAAATACCGTAAAAATGCGGTATTACGAAGAAAAAGCGTTTTACAGGCGATTTGACCATTTTTTGTCGGTTGGAATAATAGCAACAAGAAATCGTAAGATTTAATACCTATACTGGTTTATATTTCTAGGATTTTAACCCCCCCCGGCCCGCCGACCTGACCTTATGCATCTGAGCCCCCGAAAAAATTTTTTTAAGCCCACCAAGAATTCGCGATTTCCTGAAAAATTCGTATTAAACGTACCGTTTAAGCGTTTTTAGCTAATCTTCTGCTCAAAATGTCCCATTTTCGGGGCTTCACGCCGGTGTCACACCTCAAAGTATCCGTGTACCTAGAATCACTCCAAATTTTCCAATTTTTCTTTCTTAATAAATTAGACTAATAAAAAGCGAAGGAAATTGGAAGAATTTCAATTCCCGTACTAAATAAACACAAATGTGAAGTTTGTGGAAAATCTGGGGGTCATCCGATTGAATCTTTTAAATTACTTTTTTGACTAAAGAGGATAGGTACCTACTTATCGAGAACGCTGTATTTTAATATTTTGACAATGCTCGTTCTATTTAGAACATTGAAAGCTAGAAAATTTATGAACTAACTTAAAATAATTTCATTGCCGATAATTTGACGTTAATCAGTCGAAAATTAGCTAAATACGCGTAAAACAGCAAACTTTCAGAGGATTTTTTCAGTCAAACAATCAACAATTTTGAGGTCAGCGGCCATTCTGCGGAGGGAACAGCTCCTCCAATGAGACGACTGGTACGCACTCTTACACATGCGAAGTTTCTTGGATAATAATATCAACATTATGCTAAAAAAGCCCTTCAGTCTACTTTCCTTCTGAATAAACAAGAAAATAAATACGTTACAGCGTTGTTAAAGAAATGCAAAACAATATATCACACGGAAAAGTAATTTGCTGCAGAGCAATGTTCAAGGAACAAAAGAGTTAATTGAGGGCTTCTAGGTACTCACAGTTCTCGCCACGAAATTTGAACAGTAAAGCACCGATTGAGTTTATTTAGTTAGGTACGCTTTTTAACGAAATAATCGCCGGAGACCTAAAGAGTATCTTGACATGCTTTGTTTTAAGAAAACGCGACCCAAACAGTGCGAAGCGCTTGATAGTTTTGAATAAAGGCGACCTAAAAGCCGAGGTCGATCCCTTTACGACTCAGCGCGCGTAGGGCATATTTATGTTCATTATTATACTCATGCAATTCATATGCATATGATTTTGTGCACATAATGCGCACGCGCGCGCTATAATCATGCGTCTAGTTAAGAACAGTGCTGAGCAGTGGCGGATCTAGGATTTTCCTGAGGGGGGCGGTATCCCAACTTTTCCAAAAACATTCAAAAATAAATCCAAAAATTTGCCCTTAACGCGCGAAATTAGCGTTTTCATCGGTGTTTTAAATTGTATACTTTTACATAAAATCACTTTTGACGCAACATGTTTTCCTAAAAATTTAAAATTTTGGACAATTTTGTGCGAAAAAATCATTGAATTCCTTTGACTTTAACAAAAATCTGGCGCGAAGCGCCGGAAAATTTGTGAAATTAGGGCGGATAGACATCTAGAAGGATGGTTTACTGCTTGATTTCCTGTATTTATAGCGTTTGATGCGAAACTCGAAATTTTTAATTGAAAATGGAAGAAAACTATGCAAAATTAGCTGTTTCTGCTGTTAAAATTGTTTTGAGACCTACATGAACAGAAGATGGCTTCCATGTCGCCAAGAGAGTAAATAAATGTCATTAATAGGTATCATCCGGCGCGTAGCGCCGGAAAAATTTGAGAAATTTTGGTCACTGACGGCCACAAATCATTGCAAATTGCATATCCATTCTTTATCTCACCAAATATTTTTGACCAATGCCCCCTTAAATCCACCCCTGGTGCTGAGTCGTAAACGGTCCAACCTAAGCGCTTAGGTCGCGTTTTCTTAAAGTGAAGCATGTCGGGATACTCTTTAGGTCTCCGGCGATTAGGTAGTGGAAAAGCTTTCCTTAAACTCAATCGGTTTTTATTGTCAAAGTTTTGGGGCGAGCACTGAGCATAAAGTGCACGAAATTGCCCAAAATGATTTTGGTGAACTGTTCATGAGTATAAAATTCCGTGAACAAACTTATTTATGCATACCTACCAGTTCATTACGTCAGCTTCCCTACCACATTGTTATGTATCATGCCAAAAAACAAATAACAGACGACCGGACACTTTGAGATAAAGTCGGACACTTTGACGTAGGCCCACCATTTTTGAGCCGGAAAGGGACACTTCGAATTCCCCCTCCCCCAGAATTTCCACGCTGAACACATTTCTGCGCGATTCTCGCCACGGAATTTGAAGAATTAACATTCCTTAAAGGCATACATTTAACGGTATATATTTAGAATATTTATATTTATATATTTATAAAAAACATTTTTTTAAATATTTATATATTTATAACATACATTTTAACACAAATTTTAGCAAATAATATTCATCAAACAGAGTTTACTTTTGATTAAACAAGAAAACAGTGTCCAAATATGAAAGATAAATGAAACATTAAAAAATTGTATCAGTCCTTAAACGCACGAAGTATCACAAATTTATTCACTTTACTTAAATAGAGCGAAATAACGTTCGATAATTGGGTTAAAGAATTGTAAAAATTTGCCTATGATGAAAATTTATTGGAAAAAACTAAAATTCAAATTAAATCAGACGATAACAAAATGTCTAATAAGAAAGCAAAAGTAGGCACATAACGAAAATGACAGAAAATGTTATCATAGTGAAAGACTAAAATAAAGAAAATAAAATAGAAGAAAATAAAAAATTTAAAAAAAATTAAAAAGCAAAAAAAGAAATCAAAGGAAGATGACATTCTCTTACTATTTGAATCATGCTCACATATGTTATTACCGTGTGCGAGTATAAATGACTGGCGAGTAATTCCAAATTCCTGAAAATTTTGCCACACTGAGCACAAGGCACCCCTTTTGGCAAATCGGCGTTTAAACAAAGCGATGACGAGTGGCACCGATCCGATTGCGACTCGTTGGCAACAAACTCGCCATTATTATTATTATTATTATTGGGATTGAATGCGAAGGCTTTTAAATTCAAAATTTAAAATTTAAATTTAAGAATTAGAAATTGAATTTAACAATTTTTCAAAGTTTAATTTTACTCTTTTAATTTAAGTCACTATTTAATTAAAAAATTTAAAATTAAAATTAAAAAGTAAATTTAAATAAACTTTAACTTTTTTAAATTTAATTTTAAATCTTCAATTTAAATCGTTATTCTTCTTTAAACTTCATGTTTCCATTTTTCATATTTGATTTTTTAAGGAATCCATTTTCAAAGCTATAGTAGGAATTATTTGAGAATTCCTCTTTGATTTATATTTTAGGAAAATGTGTATTTTTTAATGCTATACTCCAAAAACTTCTAATCTGAATATTCCCTCTATTTATTTTTTGAAGGAAATATGCCTTTATTTAGCTTTACCTTGAAGCAAACTCAAAGGTTTTTGCAGAAATTAGATTTTGAAAGAAAAATGGTTCATTTCTATGTTGCTGTAAAATTAATCTGGAAACTTCCCCTTTCTTATGTTTTAAGAAAAAACAACGCTTTTTTAATTCTATTTCTAACTTGTATCTGTGTGTTGTATTATGACGCGATTTATTATTTTTTCTGCTTCCGAGCCCAAAAGACAGTTTAAAAATAAATTTTAGGTTTAATTTTCCCACTCAAAATTTCGTTACTGTATTCATTTTTGATGCGTCTTACTTATAGAATACAAAAATTATTTCAAAATGCCTAAAAATTTCATTTAAAAATTAACAATTTGAAGAAAAAGATTCGTTTATAAATGTGTTTGCATTTTCAAGGAGCATAAACTTTATAAATTTTTTAATTAAATCTCAACTTTAAATTTAAACTTAATTAAATTTATTCGGATTCAAATTAAATTTGAATTATTTTTTTAATTCAGATTTAAAATTTTAATTTTATTCATTATTTAATCGCTTTACAAGGCTTGTCCTCCGAAATCGATCCCCGACCACTCAGAGTTCCGTTGGAATCGTGGCTTTCCCTAGAATTCGTACTGGTCGTTCGACTGAGTATCTGAATAGCTGGCTCAGTGGAGCCGGGCGAACTTAGACTCTCGATCGGTTGCTTCATTTCGCGTATTGCTTCGAAATTATCGTACTTTATCATTATTTTGCCTAAATAATGATTTTTTGATCAATTTTTCGACTTTTTCATTTTAATTTTTCAATTTGTTTTCAATTTTCCTCATAATTTTTTGAATTTTTCAACCAAAAATATAGAAACGTCACGAAATCTTAGGCCGTTTAATTGATTTTGTAGATGCTTACTTGTTACTTTATACTTTTATCATACTTACGTTTTTTGGGGGCAGGGGTAAATCAACTCCATTTTTTGGCCAAAAACGGCCAAAAACGCCAAAATCAATCTTTTCCAAAAATCAGGGGGGATGGGGTCAAAACTTTTCTGTCTTAGGGGGTAGGGGGGACGTCCGACTTTGGGTGAAGGAAGTTCCGCCATCCCCAATGTTACATGCATATGTGTATTCTGCACAAGGGGGTATTACCCTCCGCTAAAGGGCCGGCCAGATAGGTACAGACCGGCGATTTTGAGCAGATGGAACGTTTTTTGCATCATTTTTGAGGAGGGTAAATCCCCAAAATTGTCCAATTTCGATATTTCTTAGTCATTAAAAGCGGAATAATGTAGTCAAGATGAAGTAAAAAGCTCCAAAAATGCAGGATAATCACGAAAAGACATTTTCTGCTATGTAATCGTATTTTGACAATTTTCGTCGCCTAGATAGCAAAAAAATCGCAAACGTCTAAATTTACTGTTTTGGATTCCTGAGATTTTACCCCCATCCCGCCGACCCTGACCTTGAGTATCTATCATACATCTAACGGCTCGAAATTTCGAGCGGGGGTCCCCTGACCTCCAAGTTTCTGGCCAGAAATGGCCAAAAAACACCTAAAAATGGCCTAAAAATTCAATTTTTCTCAAAATCGGAGGAATTGCCAAAACTTCACTGGCTCCCCTCTTACGTATATGGATTCTATGTGCAGGCCCGTAAGTAGGATTTAATTTCAGGAGGAGTGCGAAAATTTTTGAGGCCGGATATCTCGAGAACCATTAGAAGATAGGCGAAAATAAAGGCAGTTTTGAGCGTATATCGGCGAGCTCTATACGATGGTGAAGAGAAATTTCAAAAAATTCTTAAGAATTTTTCACTTTATTTCATATTGATGATATAGCAGCAAATCTATCATTTAAGCTGCTTTCTCATCACTCAATCGACGGATTATTTTTTATCTCTTGCCTTTGTACTTAATCATTGTGCTTTACAAAGAAAAACAATACAGATAATAAATATTTCGATGCCAAGCGCCGGAAATAATTGACATATTCTGCATGTCAAGCTCAAATTTGAGCGGTTTTGAGCGGGATAGAAGACAAAAACATATATAAACAATAAATACGTTGCGAAGCGCCGAAAAAATTTCATGTTTCCCATGTCATAACTCAAATTTGAACTGTTTTGAGTGAGCTAGAAGGCAAAAGCTACAGCTGAACAATGAATCCAGCGCAGGCCCAAAAAATTGATATGTTCACTATGTCGAACTCAAATATGAGCGATTTTTAGCGGTTTAGAAGACAAAACTATACATAAACAATAAATCCGGCGCGCGGCGCCGCAAAATTTTTAGTTCACTAGCTCAAAAGTACGCTAAAAACCAAAACCTGTTTTGACGGTGTTTCAGACGCACTTAGCCAATTTTCCATTTTCCTCTTTGGGGGACCCTTGGGAGAAACAAAAACTTTTTCCTATTTCGAGGGGGAAGGCGCCTCCCTGGTTACGGACCTGTTTTGTTTACATATTATATGACTAACCAACATATTATATTGGATGGCTAACATTATATTTTCGACAAATTACACGAAAAATATTGAAAAAATTTAGAAAATTAACAGACAAATAAATAAATATGTAATTGAACCGACAGACGAATAAATACACGAACAATCAAATAAATATCTTTGTAAATAAATAAAAATTTTTCGTTGTTTTCGACCAGCGATATAATATCAGTCACATCCCCGTCGCGGAAAATCATTAATCACCCAATCATAATGCAAAAATAAAAATTTTTGAGTGTGGAACATTAACGAGCCGTAAACTTTTAGGGACGGCATCAGACATGATCTTGGGAGAATTTCCCCTGAAAAATTTTCACCTCTTCCCACCAGAATTCGAAATTTCAGAAGTTGCCAAAAATTTACTGAAAATTCGAGGAAAAGGTGCTTTTTTAAACGTTTATGGCTACCTATTTGCTCAAAAGTGTCGAATCTTTTGACTATATTTTGTTCGATTTTTTCGAATTTTCATCAATATTTTTTTCAAAAATTATTTTGCTCTGGAAAGATATACATAGCATCGTCAGAAACGCCGAAAAACGAAGTTTTTGACGCGTACCCATTATTTTTGGGCCCACAAATACACTTTTAAATTTCATTTCTCCCTCATAATTCCCATGCTGTACATGTTCCGATAGTATCCTTAATTGCTTTCGATTTTTGGCAAAAAAACACCTAAAAATGGCCAAAAGACGCGGCCAAAGACGCTACCAAAAGACGTGAGGTTTGTCCTTAAGCTGTGGAGCCGAATAAAAAAATGCCAGTTGGGGGAGGGTTGCAGTTGACCTTGCGTGAGGGTAATTCTCTAATCCACCATTGTTCCCGAAGTTGCAAGTTCAGGGGGTGAAATCTCAATATTTTGGGCCACTAAATTAAGAAGAGTTAGCCTTTTTAAACTAAAAATAATTATCTAGCCCTTTTTGAAGTCGGTGAAATAGCTATAAATCCTTTTGAGACTCAGAAAAAAGACGCAGTATATGTTTCTAAGTCAAAAAGGCTTTATAGCTAGTTTTCTGAGCCCACAAAAGGTTTTATAGCAATGCTTTTTCAGCCAAAATTGTTGTATAGCTATCAGTTTTTTAAAGCTCAGGGATAGTAATACCCCCTCTCACCACTCCCCATGCCCATGTATGATTTTATGAGTAAAACAAAATAGAAATGTACTAGTCGGCGGAAAGCGTCGAAAAAATTTAATATCTCTGCTACTTCCGTACCAAAAAAGTCGTGCAGAAAATGTTTGATAGCTCAAAATCGTCTGACAGTGAATCGAGTCTTGGATCCTGAGGTAGGAGTACCTATGAAAATGTGTGAACGCCATACACGCACAAAAATATAAATAATTTGTATTTCTATCGATTTCTACAATTTTAGAATTTACAGTCCTCGCCATGAAAGTTGACGCACCATTATTGTAAGATTAATGTTAGATTATGCGTCGCAAGCGCCGCATTGCGTTCATTATTCTGTATAAACTTATTTTTCATTATAGGATATTATTCTCTAACATGCCCTTGATGCAGCGACGCAGACGTAGCAATTAAGCTATTGATAGCACCAAGAAAACGATAAGCGCACGTGAATGGCTTCGATCGCGCACGTGAATGGCTTCGATCACGCACGTGAATGCCGTTGGATCCAAAGCCATTCACGAGCGCGCTCATTTTCTAGATGCTATTAATAGCTAAATTGCACCGTCTGCGTCGCCGCATTAACGGCATATTAAAAAAGGCAAGCTGATGCGGAATAATGGTAAAGGCGGCGCTTGCGACGCATTATCTAACATCAATCTTACAATAATGGTGCGTTCCGCCACTGACCTCTATTGCTTTGCACTACGGCATTTTGAATATTGTGCGCGTGCTCCAAGTGACGCCTCAACGATCTGGCGTCACAGTACGATTTATCGCACATGTGAGACACGCAAGGGAATGGCTTGACGCTTTTGTGTACGTTCAAATGACCATTTCTAAAAAACACTCGTCAAAATTCGATAATTAAAATTGTTAATACTACTATTATATATGTACAATTGAGAACATTTTGAATAAAAAATTATAACAAGAAAACTGAAATAAAATTTGGAAATTTTAAATTATAAAAAATATAATATCTGCGAAACATTTGAATGTAATTCAAATTTTTAACTCCTTTTAGAAAGAACAAGAAAGTAGGATTAACAAGGTAAACAGAATAAAGCAGCATAAACTTCCGTTATTCTTTTGCTTTTTTGTTTTTATTTTTTCATCTACTGCCATTTTCACATTTTCTACGAATATCCCAAATTATATATCAAACAACAGATTTTAAAGCATAAACTCGAACAATGCTACGCATTCGATCGATTTATACGATAGTGTACGTATTAAATACTTAAATTAAATAAAACACAAATTCTAAAATTTAATATAAAATATAAATATGCATTGCACATTAAATTATTAAATCAATTCGGGAGCGGAATTTTTTGAATGAGTGTAATTAAAATTGTCTGACAGTGTTTTTTCACTAGATCTGACAAAAGACTCACGCTGCATTTAAAAACATGTTTCTATTGAATCACGCAAAAACATCATTATACACATGTCATTAAATAAATAATATTAAAAACCTTGTTAGAAATGTTTTTGTATAAGACTTCAGCCTCAAGTGCAATTTACTAGTTCTTAAAAAAAATATTTAGCCAAAGCATATTCAGCCAAAAATAATAGTTCTTTGATTTTCAAAGTTAAAGACTTTTAGTTTTTTAACAAATTAAATCATGTCATTTGAAGCACAAACGAGATTAAATCAGAATGCTATGCATTTCGAAAAACGGAGATGGCGTTTCAAAACCTTCATGTAATATACACATATTTTAGAGAAGAAATTACATAAGATAGCGTCTTGCTACCTACAGTAAATCAAAAATTATAGAACAAGACGATCACTTTCTTTTGAGTTATAAAGCTTTCACGAAAAAGGGTATACTTAAGCGCACTATAATTCAAGAACCAGTAAAGGTGATGTTTCGAAATTTTGGGACTTAATACCAGATCAACTAGTCAAGGCACTTAAGACCGACCATAGGTGCATGTTATTTTCGCTCATCTGAGGGGAGCGGGGGTTAGTTGTCCAAGGGGTCAAGAATTAAACTTTCTTAGACCAAAATGCCCTCATAAAAAATGGTAAAAGCGCTAAAATAGTGTTAAAACCACGTTACTACACAGTTTCTGGTCAATAAAGGCATTTTGTGACGAAAATTTTCAATTTTCATCCATTTTCGGCCTTCTTTTTGCCTCATTTTCCCAAAACTTTCCAATTCTCCCATTCTGAAATCTAGACTCCCAAACCACCCCCATACCATAATTTTATTTCATCCTATGTATTAATTTAGTTTATTTTATTTTTTGTTGATCCTATATTTTTTGTCGATTAAACTAGCTACATAGCTACAGTAGAATGAAAATTGTTTACAGTCTAGTGAACTGTTTCATACGAAATATTTGCATGCATACTTTACTCTAAAATCGTCACTAAAACTATTTGGAAAAACATTAACCAAGAATTTTGATTTAGAAAAAACAACATAGATTCGATAAGTCGGTCTTTGTCTTAATTTTTCAATGACTGAAAATTTGGGGAAATGAGCGGGAGACGGCCGACTTGCATGACAGAAATTTTTTAGAATTTAATTTCTTGAATTTTTGCAGAAAGTTCAATTTGACGGAATTATTTTTTAATTTTTGATTAAAAAATTTTAAGACATTATTATCAACTCACATTCCCTCTAACAAACATACGCTTTACGCCTCGTCGCACATACACGCACATTATCTTTGGGGATTTTATCTCCCCGCAGAATTTTTGACGTTATACTTTTTGGCGTTTCCTTGCGCCCCCAAAAAAACCCAGGAAAGTAACAAAATTAAAATTATGCAGATTCAAATTAAATCACGCCAATAAAAATTCATGCAAATATGCGAATGTACGCGAATAATTCCTAAAATTACGCAAAATTTGTTCTTTATGCAACTGGTATGCAAACTCATGAAAAAAAACTCATGAAAAATAATTACGCAAATTTAAAAAACTAGCAGATCTTTATACAAATACATATATGCAACCAGTTCATAAAAATATATGCAAATAAGGAAATTCAGAACACATTATAAATTTTAAAAAAGTAAAAAGTAAAAGGCATACATGCACAGCTTGGGAATTCTGGGGGGGGTGAAATTATAAAGTGACTTAGGTCCAAAAATAGTAGGTACGCGTCAGAAACATCGTTTTTTACCGTTCCTGACGATGCTCTACCTTTCTAGAGCATAAAAACATAAAAAAAATTTCGAAATATTAAAAAAATCCGAAAAAATTGAACAAAATATAGTCAAAATATGAGTATAATAGTGCGATGCGCCAAAAAATTTCTGGCTCTTTTGAGCAACAGATAGCTAAAAACGCTTAAAAAGGCATCGGTTCTACAGAATTCAGAAATGTTTTTGGAACTTAAAAAAACCGCCAATTCTGGTGGGAATTTTTGCGGGGGGGAGGCACTTTTTCATGAGGAAACCCCCTAACCTGCCTCTAAAATCATGCATGGTGAAAGGGCGAGAAAAATGCAATTTTTTAAACAAAAAAAATCTAGAATTTAACTAGCAAGTGATCCGGTCGTTTGAACGCCTTCTGGCACACTTCACACACAAATTTGCGTTCGTCGCTGTGAATTAATTTGTGCTTCAATAGGGCACTGTTGTTGGGAAAGCGTTTTGAGCAATGAGGACAATTGTGAGACCTATGACTTCCGAACGTCAGTCTCCGGATCTAAAAATTCATATGAGCAGTTGGAAAAAAATTCGAAAGAAAAAATTTTAAAAGTTTTAAAAATCCACACAGGAACATTTGAAACTTTGTGGTTTAGTATTTGAATTATTTTGAATTTTTCAAAATTGGACTTTTTCTGAAAGTTTAAAAGTGCACAATGATAAAGTGTAAAGCGAAAGTAGCATATGAATGTTGCATGAGGCATAAACACGTTATTGAGGAAATTTTACATTAAAAATTTAAGAAAATTAACAATTAAAGAGGGTAATTTAAAGTAACAGCATGAAGCATACATGTAACAGAGGGGATGGGGGATCCTTCCCCACCCAAACTCGGACGTCCCCCCTACTCATCGCCAGAAAATTTTTTAGAATCCCCCACCCCACTTTTTAGAAAAAAACGAATTTTTTGGCCGGTTTTTAGGGTTTTTTGGCCGTTTTTGACCAAAACTTGCGAGGTTCATTTACCCCCCCCCTGAAAAGCGCCGGGACCCCCCTCCCAAAATTTCAGAGTAGTAATTGAAGCTACATTCATTCAAAGCTTAAAGTTTGAATCACATTGCTGTTTGCCGATGATTAGGATAAAAGAGTCAATCGTTAATCAGTTTAAGGGTTTAAAAAATTAATTATTTTAAATCATAATTTTAAAAAATGACGGATGCCACTTCAACATTAAGCGCGAAAACTTGAGAACGATAAAATACATGGTCGACCGATTTCTTGCGGAGCAAATACATTTAACGCAAGAGCACGAGAGGGACGAAAATGTGCGAAATTTTACGGAATTTAAAAAAAATTTGTTTATTTCTATGAAAAAAAGCTTTCAAACTATAGCAAGACAACGCGAAAATACGAAAATTTTAAATATCGAAAGAACAAAATTTTTTCTCTAAGTCTAGCAGCGAACAGCATGGTCGAAGAATTACTGTAGATTATCTGTGTCAGTGCTCGTCATCAAAGTTGACGCAACATCATTATCAGATTAATGTTAGACGATGCGTTGCGAGCAGCGCGTTTTGTCCTTTAATCTCTTTTTTTGTAACAGCATATTATCCTGTATACCATATGTATCATGCTTCCGCTAATGCGACTAAAAATTTAGCTATTAATAGCGCCAACAAAAGGAAGCGCGCACGTGAATTACGCGCTGCCTGCGCGCTCATGCTATTACTGAAGGCAAACTGCCCCAGCCCGCGTCGCCGCATCAATGCGGCTTGCGATACAGGATAATTTGCATAAGTAGGCGGCACCAAATTTCTGAGGGGGGGGGGGGGTGCAAGATTTTTTCAAATGTCCAAAAAATGCGTCCTTAAAAATGGTAATATGGCGAAAAATACCAATTTCCAAAAATTGCGAAAAAAACACAAAAAAATTCAAAAATTCAATTCTGGGGGTATTTTAGTTCCTAGGGGTGCGTACCCCCAACCCCCCACTGCCCAGGTATGATAATATGCCGTTATCAAAAAGAACTTGATAGAGAATAATGGACGAAACGCGGCGCTCGCGACGCGCCATCTAATATTAATTTAACAATGATGGAGCGTCAACTTTCATGGCGAGCACTGTCACTTATGTACAGTGAGAGAAGAATCGATTAATAACAAAAAAGAGCTAAAAATAGGAAAAAATCAATGTAAAAAAGCACATAGTCTTACAATACAAAAGAAGAGTGGGTACTCCGACAATTTTCACCCATTCCGTCGATTTTTTAGTGAAAACTCGCTTTTTTTTAAGCTTTTTTGGGTATATTTCTGACAATTTTTTTATTTTCTAATTTTCAAATTAAATTTTTAATTTTAAATTTTTAAATAATTTTCATCCCTTAAGACAATCCGCTGGAGCTAAACAAATGATCTAGTTCGAATACAGTCAGTAAAGAATTTATAGCCGTTGTTAATCGTGTAATGCAGGATAAATGGCTTTAGAAATTGGATGCTATCTAAAAATATATACAATATGATAAAAGTATCATAATAAAAATATCAACTCCATATTTATTGCTTAGGGTCAAACCAAACCCAATTCAAGACGGCGTAAGATAAATACGACTCACTGAGTGGTGGCCTGCCTCTGCCGCGTAATGGAGAAACAGGCCTTGAGTTGTAAACGTCCTCTGCCAACATAAACAAAATGCAAAATAAGTAAATAACAAATAAATGATTAATAATAAATAAAATATTATATTAAATAAAATAAATAAATAAATAAATAAATAAATAAATAAATAAATAAGTAAGTAAATAAATAAATAAATAAATAAATCGTAAAAAATGCAATTGTAAATACAGTGGAAGGTCAGAATTTTTGGCGAAAACTAATAAGAGTGCTTAATCGCTGACAGAACAAACGTGTAGCAGGATCATAAATGATTTTGGGGGATCTCAACACCCCCCCCCCCCCAAAACCTTCGCTTTTTTAAAGGCCGCTCCCATCCACTCCATCCTAAAAAATTTGATCCCCCTAAGAATTCTGAATTTAAAAAAAATTTTTACTTTAAAAAGTGCAAATTCTCAAAAAAAATCATTTTTGAATACGCTTTATTGTTTTTTTATTGAATTTTGCTTGACTCTTTTAAAAGTTTTTGTTAGATTAGAAAGGATCGCATTATTCATTTCCTAGCAAAAAGCCCAAAAAAGCACTTTGAAACATTTTTTGGTTCAGTCTTCCTAGAAATTTCCATCGCACATATATGTACGGTATGGCAGCAAGAATTTGCATTTATTAATTTATATAATTATACTTAATTTTTTTATTTAATTAAAATTATTCAATTAATCCATTTAATATAATTGTATAATTAATTTTATTTTATTAATTTAATTAAAGTTTTCATTTAATTTGCTTAATTTGATTTTATTAATTTAAGTATTTCGCTGCCTACCCGAAAGCACAAGAAGTGTCTTCATTCAAGTTCCAGCTGATTTGAAGCTTTTAAGCAGGATTTTTTTCGTTCGATTTCCGCCCGTCTTAAGATGATAAATTTAACAAATTGTCGAAAATTGTTCGACAGAAATGGAAGTTAAAAATTTGAGCCTCTAACTTGAAAAAACGAAGAAAGCCTCTTTATTTACACTGCAAATCGATAAAAGCGTTTCTTCTTATGAGGATTAGGAATTTGAATATCAGGAAAAATAAAATTTTCAATAAAAATAATGTAAAATAAAAGATGGGCCGAAAAAATAAAAGAAATTTCAGAAAAACTCGACAAAGCAGTACTTTTGACCAGAATTAATTGTAAGAGAAGGTCTTGCAGGCAACGTTGTTTCAAATCGGCCCGGTCATCGATGCTATCAATTTTCGTGATTGAGCTTGCGGCAAGTGATCTTGGGGAGGGGGTTTGGGGGTTTTACCCCCCCCTGAAAATGTTCAATTTCACCCCGAAATTGAGAATTTTTCAAGCTCCGAAAAAATTTTCTCGATTGAGACATCAAATATGCAAGGACAGAAATTACGTGACCTAAATATGGAAAGAAGCTAAGCATTGCTGAAATTGAATTTCTTTCTATTTTACAAGTTGATTTTCAAAAAAATCAGAATGAACTTAAAAATTCCTATTCTCTTGTCCATTTCAGCAAATATCACAAAAAAACTAAATGGACAAATTACATGTTTAGGCCCAAACAAGCCCCCGTCGCCCAACCCCGATTTTTGGCAAAAACTTGTTTTTTTTTTTGAGCTGCTATGTAAATTAAATAATTGAAAATTAAACTTTTAAATTAAATTAAAATTTATTTCGCATGAGTGAATAGTCATTATTCGTTAAATACTATTTGCTTTTAAAAAACGAAGCCTTCGAACAGAATTTTTACGACCAAAATCAGAAGCAAAGCAATTATAATCAAATCGTTTGAAAAAGTAAACGACCTGCATATTCGACCGAAATGGCAGAAAGACAAAAAATGGTCTAAAAATGCGATTTTTTGCAAAAAATTGATGGAAATGGAGGTAAATTTTAAAATTCGACGATTGGCGAACTTTTGAGGGCCAAATTCAGACATAAGAAGGCACAAAATTTCGGGTAGGGGTCTCGGGCAATTGCTAGTGGGGGAAGGGAGAATTCACGGACAACTTTGGGTCGGAAATGGCAAAAAAGCGTCTAAAAATGGCGAAAAAAACCAAGTTTTCGACAAAAATTAGGGAGAGGTCAAAACTTTCTGAATTTGGGGGATGTGGGAATCGACTAGCTTCGGATGGGGGTCCCAAAACAGCTCGAATTCTAGTTATCCCCACACCAGCCGTTTTAACATGTGGGAGGGGGAAGAATTGGCTCTAATATTTGACCAAAAAATGGCAAAAAAACACCTAAAAATGGTTTCAAAAAAACGCACCTTCCACTAAAAATTGGAAGGAGGGGTCGAAATTTCTTTGCTTCGGGGAACGTATAGAGGACCATGTTTGGGTGGGGGATCCCCCACTCCCATGCTGTTACACGTATGCCGCGCTTCCAAACCCCTTGTTACTTATCGGTCCAACTTGCGTACCGGATGCGGCCGACGTCCGAAGAACAACAAGGCGAAGTCATGTGGTCCTGCTGGTGTTGTTGCTGTTGTTGATTTTGGAAATTTGCCAAAAATATCGCATTATTTTGGCCAGTAACAGGAGCAGCATTGGCCAAAATCGTGGCGTTTTGACCAGCCGGCTGAGAATTAAAGCGAATGGTCGCCGAATCGCCGGCGAAAAACTGACCAATGTCCTGAGATTTTAGACTGGAATACAGGGGAGATCCCCCACTTTCGGCCGATATCCTCTCCACGGCGCTCAAAAGAGCCGGCGATATCGTCGGTTTGTACTCTTGAAATAATATCCGATTTACGCTATGACCGCCTGACGTACCTGGACGGGCGGAAAAAAATTTGTAAATAATGGAAAATATTTGGAGATAATTGGACAAAGTTAAGCCAAAAATTGATGAAAACGGGAAAGTTTTTGGAGCAGAGCTTGATGTTGATCAGAAACAACTGTAGATAAACGCGATTTGAGGTCTAGGATAAATAAATATCTTAGATTAGGCCCGTATCCAGGATACGGCTAAGAGGGGGAGGAGGCGCCGGAAACAACATAAATTGGCCTTCATCTCGGAAAGCTTGTCGGGGTGGCTCACAAAGACCGCATTTTCTATGCTATTCGGCATGCTCCATCCTTTGTGATCATAAAACATCCGAAAATTTGAAGATTTTAAAGGACAGTCAATTTTTCCATCTTTCCCTGCATTATCTTACCTTTCAAACTTTTTTTACGGCCAAGGGAGGCGCCCCTTGAATACGATCATGTATTAGATGAATCTCTTCAATCTCTCAACTTGAAATTCAGTACCTACTGCTCACAATCAAAGTCGGCCGTGTACCCAAATTCTCAAAACGAAACTTAATTCTGGATGTTTAGGCGGAAAAAAATACTTTTTAATGCCTTCTCAAGAACAAAAGTAATCAGTGGATACCTATACATATGATAAACAGACAAGATTATTTAATTTTGATTGGATACTTGAAGTGATCTGATAACGAGATGCAAAATACACGTTGCAGATCACGATAGACGACTAAATTGAATTTTTGGCATGATTTTTCGCGTTCCCTCATCCAGTTCTCCCGGAATTCGCTTACTGTAAAAAGGTATGCCCACCAGAAGTGATAGTAGAGGGGTTTTCTTGGAGCCGGAATCATTCCAAGCTGAAAAATTTTAACCCCCCACCCCCCAGCAAAAAAGTTTTAACTCGTTATTTTGGATTTTCCGAAAAAAATTGTAGAAAGCGTTCTTTTTAAACGTCATTAGCAATTTTTACCTCAAAAAAGCCATTTTTAATCATTTCGAGCCAAGCAGCCATTTTTGACCACATTTCATTGCTTTAACTGAATTTTTCTTGGGGTTTTTTATGTTTTTATCGTAAAGGTAAAAAGATCATCATCATCAGAAACACCAAAAAATGGTGTTTTTGGCGCGAATTCATGTTTTTTTAGCCAGAAAAGGAGGGTCAGAAACATTTTTTGATATCATCCCCTCCCCATATTCACACGTTTATGCTGCCTTCCCTGATGTTGTGAGGCCATTGAAAAACAGTACTTTACGCAAGTCAAGTACCTTCAGATAATTGCTCCGCTTGGGTCGTATTCACGTGCAATTGTTGGCTAATCGCTGACAAAGTGGAGTCAAAATGGGGAGGAATGTTCCTGCTCTCCATTACATAATGCATACAATATCGCAGTTACGAGCACACCATTTTTAAAATAGAAATAATATACACGATTATACAAGATTTCATTAGGCTTCCTCGTTTACGCAAATTTTTGGCTAATAATCCATCACATAGCATTCGTTTTGCTCACTGTAATTCGATATCATCAATAAACGGAAAGTAAAAGGAACAAACTTCCTAAAATAATGCACAATACGAAACTAGCAAAAGCCGCTGAATTACGAAATACTCTCAGCAAGATTTGACATTTCGATCCTGTGAACGAAATATAATCAAAGTGAAGGAAGAATTTCTCAAAACATTAAAAATTAACCGTCTCGCAAGAAGCGAAAAATTGATATCGCTCATCCTAGTTGTTTTTAATCAATACAGCCGATTATTCTTCTCTTTATTTATTCTAGCATCAGAGGAACCTTCACCCAGGTTATTCAAAATCGGTAAGAGCTTGCATATCTTAGGATGCTTCAGTATTTTTAAATTGAATCGTTGAGAGTATAAGGTGCACACAGCATGACCGGTCACGGGGGTCGAAAGCCGGTCTGGGGGTCTAAAGTTGATCTTTTTGGGCCAAAAATTACCTCAAAACTGGAATGAGCGCTTAGAATAGTGGTAAAACAACGTTACTTACAGTTTTAGGTCAATTTAAAAATACTTTTGAAGAAATTTGTCAACTTTCATCCATTTTTTGACTTCGTCTTGCCTGAGTTTCTTGGAAAATTTCCCATTTTTCAATTCAAAGGGTCTAGAATCTCTAGACTACAGATGCATAGCATGGCCGATCTGGAGGTGGGGGTGCCGGCCGGTCTGGAGGATCAAAAAAATTTAACTTTTTGAGCCAAAATGACCTCAAAATCTAGTGCAAAAAGCGCTTTAAAATAGCGTTAAAATCAAGTTATTACACACACACACACACACACACACACACACACACACACACACACACACACACACACACACACACACACACACACATGGGCGTGGGGGGTTTGGGGGAGTATGCACCCCCAGAAGGTGTGAAATACTCCCCAGAAATCAAGATGGCGCGCGGGGAAATTCTGGGGGGGGGGACGCGCTTACTTTTTCAGCGATGTTTTGGGAAAGTGCCATTGGATACTGCTCGATGAGAAGCGTCAAAAAATGGTGTTTTTTCGCCATACGACCACTTTTAAGACCATTTTTTGACCTTTGAAAATTTTGTCCCCCCCAGAATTTCGGTGCTGCCCACCTATGATTACACAGTAATTTACAAGTACAAAATGTACAAAAACTTTTGAGACCGTCTTTTACATGTACAAAAGGGACAATGTACAAAGATGCTGATAGCTAACGACGTTAGAATAAGGTCAGCTTATCAGTTTACCTGCTGGACTGCGAAGTTCACTATCTAGGTACATACATACTGTCTTAAATATGACAATTATCAATCACGCAGAAATTTGCTAGGAATCGGATAAATCTATCTTAACGACTTCTTATTTTTAAAATTAGACGTGAATCACATAATATGGTATATAGCATAATCCTTATGCCATTTGAAACAGTCGTTTGGAAGCTAATGATTACTCGCTCACAAATACATGCCACAGCTTCGGCATTATTGTCGTCTTTGAAAAACTCAGGCAGAATATTTCCGGGTTCACAAAATTGTGTCTTGAATGGATTCTTGATTTTCTCTTGATTTTGAAACTCCTTTTATGGTAAACTGTGCGTGCACTGTGCATGAAATCTGTTACTTTGATACTAAGGTGTTGAGCGACCTCAATAATTACATGATGCATACAGGCCCGCATTTAGAGAATGGTTAAGGGAAGAATTCCCTCCGAGTTTTTGTAGAATTTTAACCTATGAAACTATTTAGGCCATTCGACGCTCCTCAGCAGAGAAATGCTCAAATTTTTCAGCGCTTCGCGCCACTAATACAATAAAAATGACTTTTTAATACATATTCACATTTATTTTTTTCAATAACATTCTTTTGCAGGATCAAATTTTCTGTATTACTTATCTCCAACAAGGCGCAAAATTGAGCATAAGTACATAAAACCGTCCAAATTTTCCGGCGCTTCGCACCAGTTATGATTCACCGCTCTGCTTATTTTTTGTAAAAGTGCAAAGGTGAGATTGACAGAATAAAAGACATCGAAAATTTACAGCGCGTCTTGCCAGATATAATTTATATTGCTTCTATTCAGAGAGATGCGAAATTGAGCTTGAAAAGGACATAAAAATTTGAAACTTTCCGGCATATTCAAAAAGTTGCAACATTTAGCGTGAACGAATAATTTTAAAAACTTCCCGGCTCCTCCCGCCAGGTACGATTACCGCATTGCTCGTATTCAGAAACCTGCGAAATTGAGCTGAAAATAATAAAAATAAAACTTTTTTAACACTTCGCGAAAAATATAATTTCTGTATGTTGCTTACCTTCAGAAAGCTTTCTAAAATTGTGCATAAAGATATAAAAACGTCAAAAATTTTCGACGCATCACGCCAGTTTCATAAAATTGCATATAAACGATTATATACGTTTTCAAAATTTTGTTTCTTGTAAACTTTTGCATAGAACATAAACAATTTTTGAATTTTTTGTTTTTTCGCAATTTTTTGATGCCAATAGATTGTTCTCGATGAGTAACTGTTTTTTTCGCCATAACACCACTTTTAAGGCCATTTTTTCCTTTGAAAAATATTGCGCCCCCCCCCAGAATTTTGGTGCTGCCCACGTATGGGTGAGTAACATTGATTCAATATTTGCAATCTAAATGACCACGCAATAAGAAGAAATGCACTGCGCAATTGGTCTAATTAGTCAAAAAGACATATGAACTTTTCACTTACAAATTAGAATATCAACCTACCTACCTAATTTAAGACTTCTTTAGCACGTCATGATATGATTTTTCGCAATCAATCGTTCATAATTATGTTGTGTTGACAGCTGACACGCTTAATCTTCGGCACTTCGACAGAATAGTAACATACGTTGTTAAAATAATCAATAATGCTCTACTTTATTTTTATCCTTTGGCTTTATCTTAGTTGAGTGGCATTAGCTTATTGATGCATTGTCGGCTGTTAATAGTAGAGGCCAACACATTATAAAAAATGAAATGATTTGTAATTATAACTATCATTACCACTGCGGATGACGTCATAACAGTTACTATTCTGTAGAAGTATCCAATTTTCTCCATGTATCTGAATGACAGCAAGTGCCTACCTCAAAAAATTACACTTCGATCGGTTCAAGTAAATAATCTAAATGTTAAAACATAACTTATGCAATCATAAAGCTTAAATTTTAGCACGATTGTCAGGAAAAATAGAATAAGCCTACTTATGTTGAAATTAAGATAGGTAGGCAAACTTATAGACACACTTAATATCCAAAGCACCTTTTTGACAAGACAAGAAGACAAGAAAATACTTATTGTCCAGAAGTAATAGACGAAATAGGTAAACCACGAATACATGATATAATGGCGACTGACAAAAGGACATACATACACATTACGAGGTGATAATACGTATGTCCCATTTAAAATTTTGTAAAATGGATGTTTCGTAGCTTTTCTTTGAACAAACCAATGTTTTAAGATGCAACCACAGGATCAGGTAAATTGTGCCATATTGATAGGTAGAGAAAAGTTTAAAAAGAACAATTATAAAAAACTTCGAAAAAAATTTGAAAATGATTGAAAAAAATTTTTATATGGTTTTTAAAAAGTTTAAAAAGTTCGAAAAGGTTGAAAAAGTTTGAAAATTTCAAAGAGTCGAGAGACAAAATTGAAAAAAATCATTGAACAACAAAATTTGAAAAAGTTCGCAGACGGTACAAAAAGACGCGATTTCTTGATTGTTGCCCACACACCATATGCAAACAGGTAATAGCAGTTACTATCGCTTATTGCAGGAAAAGTCAGAGAATAAGCGCTTCGTGCGCATTATAAGCACTCTTCCGTCAAGAACGTAAGAAAATTTTTAAAAATAAATTTTTTTTCATTGCTTTAATAGTGCAGGAAAATGTGAAAAGCCAAAAAACACGTTATTTAACGGCCCCCGTCCATTTTTATGGCTTTTACATAATAAAATTTTCTGAAATCCCCACCCTTTTTCCACATTTATGGGTTTTTGTGAACCACAATTTCAAAGATGAGGAAAAAATTTTGGGCTCGGTTCACATTGTGGAAAATATTTGTAAAGCCAAAATGCATTCAAGAAAGGTGAAATTCCAATATTTTCCGGCGCTTCGCACCGGATCGATTTTTTAAAGTTTTTTATTGATGTTCTCAGCGCGCCACGCCGATCGCAGCACTTCTATCGACAACTTGCTGTAGAACTTCACTGTAATTGATAGTCCTCATCTTCTGGACGAATTTGGACAATTTTAGTTATGCAAAATGCGTTAATGATGAAGGCGGCGCCGCGCCGATCGCAGCAGTTTTATCGACAACTTCTTCCAGAACTTTACTATGATTGAAAGTGCTCATCCTATGCACGGATTTTCGAACAATTTTTTAATGCAAAAATGCATTGTATACGTAAAATTTTAAAAATTTCGCACCGGAATGATTTAATTTAATTACTTGCTATTGGTGTTTAGACCGCGCCGCGCCGAACGCAGCACTTTAATTGCAAAATTGCGTTTTAGAGAGGTAAAATTTCAAAATTTCTCTCGGCGCTTCGCGCCATTCTGATAAATTATTGAGTTTTTATTCTTCCATGAGACTCCAGAAATCAGCAAATCGCCATACTTTCTGCAAAAAACATCGGTTTTCAACATAGGCGCTCAATTTTTTAAACATTTTTCAGACTTAAAAGAATTTGAACTAATGTTTGAAATGTGGAGAAAAATTTTGGGTATGATTCACATCGTGAACCAAATCGCTAGGAAAAACTGTGATCCTCCTCGCGAAAATACTGGTCACGCCTATGGTGACGACTGAACAAAAGGACACATAAATGGTGCTCCTGTGTCTAATTGACACCTACCTTTGTACATGAATCTACGTAATTGTTAAGGCAAACGCATATGACCCGTTTAGAGTCTTTTTTCAGCAAAAATAGGTTGTCAACGAAGGGATTAGAACTACTAACCCCTTACAGCCCACTTATTTAACAGTTCAGCACTCTAACCACTCGACCAACGCTGGTTCATTCCTATAATAAAGAGTGCAAGTTATAAAAGCTTCTAGTGGGTAAGCTTCAAATCTAATATCGCTTCAGCTATCCATTGGGCTAAAGAATTGGGACAGCTAGTTTGAGTGTTCATGGCTGACCAAACTGCTAGTGCCAGTTTAAAATAAGCCTAAGTAATTGAATGCGACCATACATGCACAGCATGGGAATTATGGAGGGAGGGAATATTAAAGTGTTTTTTGGGTCCAAAAATGGTAGGTATGCATCAAAAAGATTGTTTTTCAGCGTGTCTGATGATGCTCGAGCTTTCTAAAGCAAAACAAACATTTAAAAATTTCGAAAAAATCAAAAAGTCAACAAACTTAACAAAATATAGTCAAAACATTAGTATAATAGCGCAAAGCGACGAAAATTTGGCACTTTTAAACAAATAGATAGCTAAAACCAGGGATGAAAAAAAAACCCAGATTTGAAAATTTCGAATTTTGGGTTTTTGGGTTTTTTTTGGTTTTTTCGGATTTTTAGGGGTTTTTTATGGGTTTTTTTATAAAAATTCTAGCTCGAGCTATAGATAGTAGCTGAGAATACCTCAACAGATTCAAGACACAAAACAAGACAAGTAAACAACAACTTCATTCAGCTAATACACAAAATTCAACAACAAAATTGGTCATTCACAAGCACAATCCATGCTGTGTGAACAGAATGAAAAATTGGGCAGAGCAATTTTTAAATGCATAATATTGAAATTTCTTCAGAAATCCTGCTCTGTTTCAAGGAAAAAAACAAAAAAATTTGCCATATTAGTAGAAAAAGCAATGCCACATTGCCACATGGCTTTCATTAGGCGGCTTATCTCATTTGAAAAGTAGAAAAACAGCAACAGGAAGGACGAGAGGATGAGAATGGATGGACAACTTAACCTCGTGCATCGCAAGCAATTGTAAAAGGAACAACCATGATACAAAAAACATTGACAATACACAGTATTTAATTCCATTACAAATAAATTCTTAACCTGTGGATAAAAAACCCAAAAAACCCAAAACCCAACAATTTCTTGCACCCAAAAAAAACCACAAAAAACCCAAAAAAACCCAAAGTTCAAAAAACTCAGCCTTGCCAACCCTGGCTAAAACGCTTAAACAGCACATATTTTACAAATTTTTAATTCTGGGGGTGAATAAATTTTTGTGGGTGAGAAAATTTTTCTGGGGGACCCCTCCCCTCTGCCTCAGATCATGTATGGATGCGACTCCGCATCGCTCGCTTCGCTCGCTCCTTTCTATGTATTTTCCCAGATTCATCTTTCATTTCCAAGTTGATTGGCTGATTAGATTTAAAGTCACTTTCGAGCATGTCCCCATCGGAATCGGGTTGAATGAAGTTGTATTTTCTGTCCATGCATGTCTGCCTCACCGTTCTCTTAACTGATGGTAATTTAATTTGATTTATTTAGCTATTCTACCGGCTTGGTGGACAGAGTAGAGAGAGAAGCAGCCAGAGCCGTTCGTGGTTTTATTTTAACATAAATACAGTGAACAAATCGAGAGAACATAAAAGCATGCCTTTTCTTACTTGTGAGATATTGATTTGTTTCTGTACCGCAAGAAAAACTGTATTTTTAACATGGCCTTGTGTTAACTCATTCTTTCTAGAATTTTCACCACTATTAGCACACTTTCTGTTTTGCCCAAAATGATGATACATGGTGCATACATGCATACATACATAAGTATCACATGTAGATTCGTCTGTAAACTTATAATCTGTTTCACATAAGTTTGGGCATAAATTTTTAACAATTTTTTAGGGTTCCATCTAGAACCGAAATTACTGTCAAAGTTATCGGCAGTACAACTTCTTTGAGACAAAAGTTCGTTTTGATTCATTTTTTATTGTTTTAAAAATTTTTATTTTATTTCCGCCACAATTTTTTTATTCATCTTATTTAGCCTCCACTTTTTACATGAACATTTTAAGGCGAATCACGCCGAAGTTTTGTGCAAATATTGCCACGGATTTCAAGTTCTATTGTGTCAGCATTGTCAGGGTAATAAAAAGACTACATTGATCGATGTGGCTTGATTCGAAATCAACGATTCTAATCAGCGATCGTTGCTCAGACTGAAATGCGCCTATTGCGATCACAATGGACTGGTTCCATGCGATCAATGCAAAACGGGATTTGAGCTTTTGGATCAAACGGAAATTTAAGTGAAATTTGTATGAAATTCGAATATTTACCCTCAAGTAATAAGAGTTTCATGCGTTTTAGACTTTTCTTAATGAATTTACAAGTATTATATTTTTATGAATTACAGGCAGAAAATTTCTGAGAAATATCATAATAAATTTTTTATATATTCGTTACAGCGTAGCAAAAAAGTCGTACGTTTTTTGCACAAATATGAGCAAAGTTCTGCAGCGCAGACCGCCCGGAATTCAATTCATAAATACTTTTTTTACTTTTTTCGTTATTTTTTAGGTCAATGGACGAGAAACATCGAAAAATGTTTTTAGAGCCCCTTATATCAATTTTGGGGTCTCCTGACAATTTTCGCACCTTGAAATTGTGGGCTCTGCCTGTCCATATCTTGATGAAATTTTTTTGGCGATACACAGTATTGAATCGTCGTATTTTAGACTACTGAATCTGGGCTCTGGATTTTTTAATTGAAGCATTTTTGGACAAAAGGATCCTGAGGTGGCAAAATTAGTGTCCCACTGGATATCAGAATCCTCCGAATTCTAATATAATTAAGTTCAAATCAAATTAGGATTAAACTAAAAAGTTGAGTTAAAAACTTCTTGAAAAATTTACCGAAACTTCTCTTTTTCTGCGATTTTTTTGTCGCCTTGGATATAACCATAGGTGGGCGGCACCAAAGTTCTGGGGGTGCAAGATTTTTTCAAAGGTAAAACATAACCCTAAAAATTGTGGCATAGCGGAAAACCACCAATTTTCAATGTTTCTCATCGAGCACTATCCATTGGCATCAAACATTGCGAGAAAAAAACGAAAAAAATTTCCAAAAATTGAATTCTAGGGGTGTATTTTAATTTCTGGGGGTGCATTGCATACTCCCCCAAACACCTCACGCCCGGGTATGGATATAACTCAACGAAAGACGTCAAAAATGATGTTTTCGTCCATAATGTTACTATGTACGACGGTTACACGTTACGAACTCTATACGAACATTTTATCATCCGTTCGCGAAGCCAACCGACGACACAGTATTACTGTACCGGATTTACATAACTTTTCGAGCAGCCATCCTTGCGATGTATGAGTTCGAGGTTATGCCTTCAGTTCTCACTTAATCCCCATTTTTCAATACAAAATTCAATTAGATACTTGTCCGGTAAAGTAGAATTACGTATATGTTAATAGCAGTTGATTACCTACATATGTACGTTACCGCCTGTAAGATTCTAGAACATTCTATGTAGTAAAAAGTAATTTTAAGCAATGTTATTTTGTTTTCGTTGACTTCGTTTTACTGTAGTCATCCCCTACTGGGATAGTCAGTCTGAGTTTTTGACTTTTGGTCGTTTGTGTCGTTTTAGCTTTAGTAGTATTTGTTTATCCCGGCTTACAGCCGTGGTTGTACATTATTGTAATAAACTTGGAAAATCACCACCCAGGGATTAAATATATCGAGGGTTGGTAAGCCGGTTTCGAAGACGACGAATTTTGGATTTTAGCAGAGTTTGAAAGGGTAAATAATTTTTGATCATATCTTTTACGGAAATTCTATTATTTTTTATCAACCCAAAATTAGCTAAAAATATAATTAATCTTTTATGATGACTGACAAGTTGAGAGCTTGCTGGTGATATATTCAAATTTCAAAGTGTTTCACAAATTAGGAACCAAAACATTTTCGTTTATACCCGGACCTCGGAAAAGAAGTTAATTAATCGACTTGAGTTAGGTTGAGATAGGTCAACTGACCTCGCGTGCATTCCGGGATTTTAGGTAGGTACTTCTAGGAGTTAGGGCGTAGCTGCTGAGATTTCCCGTGAGGTTTCGGTCGGCAATATTAGGACCGAGGGAATCGAAGCCGTAGAATTACAAGGGTCAAATGATTCGAAGTCGCCTTTGCGATAACGCGAATCTGACCAGCGCTAAGAGCAGATTAGGTACCTAAGTAAGTCCCGAAGGTAATGTTAGGCGCGCCCGTATCGCTCTAGTAGATAACGGGCCCCAACAATTACAATAACATCAATTTTGGCACTTGCTGACCAATGAAGATATTTGAACTCCCATACCACAAAAATTCGGTCGTTGCTCATATGGTATGTTTGATTTGCGACATGTACTCGTATGTATGTATGTATGTACCTTTGATATATTTAATTTTCACACAATTCTCTTCTTTGACCTTATCTTAAAACCTGTTGATAAACACAAACTCTAAAACATTTGATAAATTTGATTGCGGTATTAAATACCTCATGTGTGTGATATATCATTACGCGATGCGCTTGTTTCAATTCATGCATCACAATTGTAGTTTGATGCCAAAAAGTTTATTTTCTACTAGATTCTGGTTTCATGCATTTATGCGATCTGCTCATTTTCGCCCGTTTTTAGGAATTTTTCAATATCCACACTGTCGCGACTGAAGTGTATTCGTGTGTTTTAATATTTCGTGATTTTATTATGTGATATTTCAGTAACTTTGGTGAAAATCTTTTGAGCTAGCTGCTATCATTACTTCTAAATACACTAAATTTGAAGTTCGATGAATTTCATTATGACTTCAACGAATAACTGTAGGTCAAATAGGTTAATGAGTCGCCTCTCCTACTTTAGAGAAAATGTTTGAAAATTGAAATGAACTGAATAAAATTATTGTTTGTTCTCTTGTGCACAAGTATTTTTGTATTTCCCCGCTATAAATTAAAATTATAATCTCCCAATCCCCAATCTTTTTTACATTTTTCCAGCAAACATGTCGTTTTTGGGAGTATTTCATGGCATGATGCAGACCAAGCTAAACGAAACGAGGTGCGAAGTTTCATACGGGCCATGGGAATATTGGCTCATGAGATAATATCATGCCTAGACAGAAATCAACACAGTCACTATAATGACTATTTAATAAGCAACTAACGGTTTCAAGGGGAAGAGATTAGCAGCCCCAGAATTTCGATTTTTTTCATTTTTTCGCGATCATTTGATGTCAATGGATGGAGACAGCACAATTAAGAATATCAAAAATGGCATTTTAGCCATACCATAAATTTTTCGGCACTTTTGACCTTTAAAATTTTTATTGATTAGATTTAATCGCATTTATGCGCTGCCCAATTAATCAAATTATTTGGGCTTAAATTTGTTAATTTAATCTTCAATACAATGACAAATTGATTAAATTACTTATTAAATGAGTAGTAACCAATTTTGGATTTGAGAAAAGAATATTGAATTTTTGAACGAAATAAATAATCCACGGAATTTACATGTTCCTCTCACAAAACTCGAAGTCCTCGACGTTCTCGCTTGTTTCATTTATCCGAGAGCTCTTTCAGTAAATGTTTTCGTAGGCTACATTAACTCTTCCTTTCTTATTTACTGTAGGTCGTTAGAGCTCAGCTCACTGTAGCTGCATAGCAAAGAAGGGTTTTGCAATAAATCTTTTCGCAGCATAATTTATTCTCATCTTCCAACAGATCAATCAACTTGCAGAGAAAAGTCGTGCATTCAGCTTATCCTAAGTTAACAAACACTTCAAACACATACTGATATTTTAAGAAGGGCCGCAAACTCCAGCATGAGCTCAGTGGTAAAACGTCTGCTTGACGTCAAAGCAACTCGGGCTCGATCGCAGCCGCTAGGTTTAAATGCCTGAGTTAAATTTATATGGATGGTCTAGTGCATTAATATGGAAGCATACTAGCCGCTCGCCTTCACTAAGTACAACATCTGCCAAATTACAGTAATGGATCTTTTTACGCACTGTAGCCTTCAAAAAAATTTACTGAAAAGGCTCTCGAGTAAATGAAACGGATTATAAGTGAAGGAAAACTGTCGAACGTGCAATTTGCATTTTGCATGGATCCACGACACAATGTTTCTGAAAGGGGTAGCGCGAACGCAGCCCCATACGAAAAAATTGCGCAGCCGACATGTTCAAATTATGAACATTCACAGGGGTCAGCATGCCCGATGTGCAATGGACAGGCCTCGCCCTGGTAGGGCCGCCTTCCTGATCGCAGCCACTACCCTGCCAAGTAAGTAAACGTATGAAAACAGACATGTATATTATAGTGCACATGAAACATCAAATTCACGGGTTTAACGCGCAAATGAGTTTTATTGCTGTTTTGTATAAACCAACACGCTCTTTTTAGTCTTAGTTATTCTGAGTTGCGAACGCACTGATGGAAATTGAGGACCAAGCAATAACTTTAGCCAGAATGAGATAAGGGGACCCCTCTGGAAGTTTTGAAAAAAATTTACATGTCAGCCAGTAAACTACCTATACATATGTAGGTACATTGTACGTATGCTCCGGCATGCATACATGTGTACATACTTAATCCACCCAGTATTTAACATGATTGACTTGCTTTATATAAGCCTGAAAAATATGAGGGACAAACATTTTATTGTCAAAAAATTAAATGTTTATAAAATCTTATTAAATTTTTGATAAAAATTTTGTACTGCCGTCAACCAGCGCTATCCCATGTAAATTATATTGCAGTGAAGCCTTGATATAGAATTTTGATGAAATTGTATTTTAATCAGCGAAAATACTTACTCGTATTTTCTACTACGAAAACTTTTTTAAATTTAAAAAAGTAATTTCTGCATTTTCATAATTTCCGGAGTAATTTTCAATACATTTTACTCTAATTATTTTTAAGGTATCTATGATATATTTTTGACTTTGTTATCTTATGATTTATTTCATGTTATTATTTATTTTGTTTTTAATAATTAATGTTTTATTTAATTTCATCTCAATCGTACTTCAGAACAGGGCTGAACTTAAATTTGAAAAGCTTCCTTGACAAAAAGTTAGGGGTAGCGCGAACGCAGCCCCGCACGAAAAAATTACACAGTCGAGCAGTCCCTATTTGGAACCCTCGCAGGGGTCAACCTGTCCGAGGTGCAATGGACAAGCCTCGCCCTGGTAGCGCTACCTTCCTGATCGTAGCTCCTACCCTGCCAGGTAAGTGCTAGTTCTTCTTCGATCATTCATCTATAGGTCACGTGAAACGTCAAACCCACGGGTTAAACTATAAAACGCAATCGATCGATACTGTAATAGCTTTTTCGTATTGCGCCACGCTGTGAAATCAATTCAGTGTTGAACAATATTGTTGCTCTTCGCTATAGATACGCATGCTTTGTGCGTACTCGTCGAATCGAATATGTGTTCCTACATTTGATATTAATACAATGACATTTTCGAGAATAATATGTAATACGTACGTGTACCCATACCTACAAACACAGCGTCACACATGGGCGTGTAGGGGGGGGTTGGAGGGTATGCAGCTCCCAGAAGTTAAAATACCTCCCCCAGAAATCAGAATACCCCCCCAGAATTCAAATTTTGAAATTTTTTTTTGCTTTTCTAGCGATTTTTTTGATGCCATTGGATAGTGCTCGATGAGAAACGTCGAAAAATGGTGTTTTTTCGCCATACGACCACTTTTAATACCATTTTCTGACCTTTGAAAATTTTTTCACCCTCTCCCCAGAATTTCGGTGCCGCCCACCTATGCACCGCATACGATATATGTAGGTACATGCAGTAGTGCGCAAATGTTTAGAGCCACCTACTCGCATTTAAATGGACTATCTACCGTTTAAAAATAATAAAATTTCTTACTTAAATGTTAATCAAATTTTTTTGTACTACGCATTTAATTATTTGATTAGAGTGAAAATTTTCAAATATTCGTTTATTTAGTTAGTATGTACATATTTATGTATTTCACTAGACAAACTCATTAATTCAACGAATTTAACGCAAACATGATATTACATTCCAGTTCAAAATCATTTCGAAACGCGAAAGCATAAAATAAAGGGAAAATCGTTTTGCCGATGGCATTCAAAAGCCGTAAAACCAATTTGCCTATTTGTACTTCAGGTCAGGAATAACCCATTGGCAACTGCAATTTAATGTTTATGTAAGTTTTTGTCATGCGTAAAACCGTATTTCTCAACCGTTACCTACTAGTGCACAAATTTCAATGGACTTGATTTAGCCATTGGATTCTGATTCATGCAGACTGCCTGCAGATACTAATCATTCGGAATAAACGCAAGAATAAAATGTCGCATTATGCAAAAAAGACAACAGAATATAGAATGCGAAATGTCCTGGACACACAGGCAAACACCTGATTGCGCACTCACGTGTGCCCCATCAAAAAATTACTGAAATGCAACAGGGGCGGATTTAAGGGAGCGGCCGCCACCCAGCCCCCATTGGCCAAAAATATTTGGCGAGATAAAAAGAATGATATGCACTTTGCACTGATTTTTGGCCGTCAGTGACCAATTTTTCTGGCGCTACGCGCTGGGTGATACACAATCGAGGCTAAAGTCTATAGACCGGTCTAAATTTTTAGACCGGACTAAATCGGTATTCAATGGTGCTAAAGTCTATAGACCGGTCTAAATCAGGCATCCTTTAGCCCGAAATTTAGTCTGCTATCGACTGGGCTAAATGTCATTTAGACTGAAAATTTCATTCTTCTCGGCAGGTTTGACTGTACGATTATTTGTGTGAATATGGCAACTTTTTTGCGCATATACATTACGAATATCAAAGAGATTTTAGAAGAGAACGCATTTTTCGGGAAATTCGCGATCCGCTTTCACTGTCTGATTCCTAATTACTCGGACGTTTCCGATTTGATAGGAAAGGAATTTCATACTTAACGGATTTGATCAGAGAGAACATTGAACACCCTATAGATATGAGTCGTGCTATACCACCTATTTTGCAAGTTTTGCATCGCCTTGCCGTTATTATTCTTTTGGAACCTTTCAAATAACAATAGGAGATACTGAGCATATCAGCCAGCCTACTGTTAGTCGAATAAATCATAAAGTTTCTAAACGCACTGGCTACACGAATCGGTCAGTTCATTAAATTCCCTTCCTTGGAGCAATTACAGCGTGTAAAGGATGAATTTTACGAAAAAGCTGCATTTCCTGGTAAGTTGAAGTTGAACGATCTAAAAAATCGTATCCACCTCATTGCTTTCATTTTACAAAATATTTCAAAACGAATTGAATGTCTCATTTGAAATCATGCATGAGCACAGCAAAGGAAATTATGGGGGTCCGGATGGGGTAAAATCATCACAAAAGTGCTATGAAGAATTACCGATTTTTTTGAAGGAGTCCGCCAGATTCTCGGGGTTGCAGTCAGATCCCTCACGCCCATGTGTGCTTGAAATTAACATTCAAAGCTAACATTAAATAATCTCCGCTTGTTCTTGTCTCTCGTTCTATTTTATCACGAACAGATTTAAGGGCAACACAAATATGCATATGTGAGTAAAAACATGATTATTTAAAGTTTTATATAATTTTTTTAGCTAAAAATCGAATTTTCTTGTTTTTCCCTTTATGCGCCTATATTACTTGTTGCATTTTATTCAGTTCTAAGCATTAGGTTATAACATGACATGTAATGGAGTTCCGTGCTTTGAGCCGCATTTTGTTGACCCCGGTACGTCATTTAGACCAGAAAAAACGCTTTGTGAATATAGACTTTAGACCGGTCTAAAGTCTATAGACCAGTCTATAGCCCTTTTTTGGTCTATAGACTTTAGCTACCTTTGTGAATACGGCACCTGGAAGCCATTTTCTGTTCATGTAGGTTTCAAAACAAATTTCGACAGCAGAAACAGCTATTTTTGCATAATTTTTCTTCTATTTTCAATTAAAAATTTCAATGCTTCGCATCAAATGCTATAAAACAGGAAATCAAGCAGTAAATCATGCTTCTAGACGTCTATCCACCTTAATTTCATAAATATCCCGGCGCTTCGCGCCAGATTTTTTGTTAAAGTCAAAGAAATGTAATGATTTTTCAGAACAAAATTGTCGAAAATTTCTAAATTTTCGTAAAAAAATATTGCGTCAAAAGCGATTTTATGTAAAAGTGTACAATGTAAAACACCGAAAAAACGCCATTTCGCGCGTTAAGGGCAAACAAAAGTTTTTGGAAAAGTTGGATACCGCCCCCCCTCAGGGAAATCCTAGATATGCCACTGGAAATCAACCTTTTTCAAATTCCTCTCAAATGTCTAAGCTCGTATTAGCATACATACATTCTTAGCTTTATGGTTACTAACGGATAACGGACACATCGGATGTTGTTCAGTTTACCACAGTTGCACAGACGACATTATGTACTGTACTAAAATATCTTGTTGGCTCCCTGTGCAGGATTGGGTTGCGCCCGCTTACGGAAAAGCCGGAAGGATCATATGAAAAAAATGGTTGATTCACTACAAAATCCAGACTTTCAACCAAACTTTTCAAATAAAGCGATAGTTTCAACGGCGGAATTCAAAATGCAATCAACCATTTTTTAAATATAATGATCCGTCCGGCTTGAAAAAAACATTACAAGCTCCAGACGATTTGGTTTATTCAATGAACTCATGTAGGCCAAATGCATACTGTTATTCAAATTGCCCTCTAAAATTTGAATGAAGTTTTTCAATAAGTCGTACATTTATTCTACAAATGAATACTTAAATGAGCTCGGAAATTCAAAATTATGAGCCTTCTGGCTTGAAAACTTGGTTGAAAACTAACTTCTGAAACGCTTGTTGAACTTGTTGCTGTATCATTTTAACCAATTTTTTCAAATTTTACTTTCAATGAAAGTTTTCAAAGAACAAGTTTCAATCGATTTTTTCAAAAATTGCTTTCAACGAAGGTTTTCAAAATCAATTTTCAACCAACTTTTTCAAAATTTATTTTCAATAAAAGTTTTCAAACTAGGTTTTTCAACCATTTATTTCAAAATTTATTTTCAATGATAGTTTTTAATTTTAATTTTAAACCAATTCATTCAAAACTAACTTTTAATGAAAGTTTTCAAACCCTGAATTTCAACCATTTTTTTCAAAGTGAACTTTCAATGAAAATTTTCAAACCGTTTTTCGACCAATTTTTTCAAAAGTCAATTTCAATGAAAAATTTCAAACACGAACTTTCAATCATGTTATTCAAGGATAAGTTTGAACAAAGGTATTTAAATAGTAAGTTTCAACCAAATTTTTCAAAAGTAAGTTTCAACGAAGGTTTTCAAAATGTAAGTTTCAACCAATTTTTTCAAAGATCCTCGAAACGAAAAAATACTGCCTGCGGCACGTCTCTAAACCCTTTAGCTTCGCATAATTTTATTGCAATCTTGATTTACGAGTATACTGTAGCAGTTTGTGCAATGTGATCCGTTCGCAGGTTTGCCAAGTAGGACTTTTTCCCCATTTTTTAAGATTTTTGAGGCCATTGGTGGCATTCTTTTAGCGATTTAGGTTTTTTCGCGCCTACGCTTGACCATTGGTTTGGGGTTTTTCAGGCAGTTTGAGGTAAAAATTGGGGGTTTTTTGACGAGCACTGGATACGGGCCTGTAAAGTAATATTTTTTCAAAACGTTCGAATTTTATGATCTTAGTGCATTGAGCAGGTCGTATAAAGTCTAAATAATGCGATTTTTGCGAGCTTCCGATGAATTTCCCGAGGTGTCAAAGGCGTAGCTAGGGGGGCATTGGGAGCAAATGTCCTGCCCCCGAAATTTTTCAGAAATTTTATTGATTTTTCTGGTGCAATAATTGTGTCCAGAAAATTCAGTTCAAAAAGGCAAAAACGTACAAATTTTCTGGCGCTTCGCACTGAGTCGTTATTATTTATTGTTATGTCAGATCCAATGAGTTAAAAAGCTTGAATCAGCTAAAATAATACAGCACTTTACATCACTTTAGTGATTCAATGCACTATTTGATCATTGAATGAAACTGCGCATGCTTGTTAAGCATAATAATAAAAGTGTGAAAATGATTGTGTACCTACCAGTTTGTCTATTCTCTACTTAGTTTGTCTTTCTTTACAAGAACACAATCTTTTTTTAAATGAAAGGAATGGTCAAATTTTCTTGTGTTTTTGCGCATTTTCTGTTTTCTGAAGTACATTTTGTTAATAAGAAGGCCACAAATGGGACTAAAAACAGTAGGAACAAAATTTTCATTGATAGATCTTTCTATATCTTGTTGGCAGCGGCCAGTTGCTGCGCTATATTCTTAGCAGAGGTCAAAAGACGCATTTTAGCGCAGAAGTTTTGTGCAATATTTAAGTTTTTTAGGCTTAATTCAGAACCAAAATTTGGCCGATTTTACAAAAATTTCAACGTCACTATTTAACATTGAAGTGATTTTTTACAAAATTTTCCGGGATCTGCCCGACTCCGCTGGGGGCGCTTGGAAGCGCCACATTAGACCCCGAGTTGTAAAATCTTGTTGTACGTGTGCAACGAGATTTTTGGGAGGACAAAAAAGGTAAAAGAGTTAGGAATTTATAAATATTCTCGACGCTTCGCGCTGGAATCAGTTTGCTTGTTCTGTATGATTTAAGCGTTATAAATCGAGTTTAAAGAGCAGAAGCGTCAAAATTTTCCGACGCATAGTGCCGCCGGTTATTGTTCTTTCTTTTTGTAAAGCTCCAGCAGCATTGCGTTTGAAAGCCTGAATCAGTCAAAATATCTTCATACTATGTAATTCGCAGTTTTCTTGTTAGAAGCTTCAACTGTCAAAATTGTTTTGTACAAATTTTATAATTTTCTGCTCTCTCAGACTATTAGTATTCACAGAGCTACAAAATGTTGAGTGCGGTGAAAAATTACTTAATTCCTTGGTGATTCGCTACTTATGATTTCCGAAGTCCGAACTATTTGTCAAAAAAGGCCGAAAATTCTACATGAAAACCGTAAAAATTTAAAAAGTTTTCGGCGCTTCGCGCCGCTTGACACTTTTATATTTTTGATTGTAAGAAACTCATTAATTAGCTAGGCAGCACTACTAAAGGCAGAAAAACTCAGTTTTACTATACATACGTTGCGTTAATAACATTCAGTTATAACTGCGATAGTTACACCTCACGAACATTATATCAAACAGTTTATTATTACCATCGCGGAAGCAAATCGATTACGACTTTACACCATAATGGAATCCCATAACTAGTCGAGTAACCATCTTAAGGATGTGCTAGCACGAGCTTATGCCTTCAGTTCCCAATTTGATTCCATTTTTCATTTCAAAATTCCATTAGATACTTGTCCGGTAAAACAGAGTTATGTATGCGTTAAGATCAGTAATTTAGTTATTTGAATTACCGCTGTAAATATCTGATCTTATGACTTGGCTAAAAGTTATTTCAGTCTGTGTGTAATTTGTTTTGATTGATGACTAGACATCATGTACTGTAATTAATCATGTGAGGAGTAGTCAGAGTCGAGTTGGCAGTCGAGTCGCGTTACGCCATTGGAGCGCCTTTTTGTTTTATTGTATTTGTGCCGACTTGCAGTCGTGCAGTTGTTATTTTATGTGTTATTAAAATTGGAAAAATAACTACTCAGTGATTAAGTATATCGAGGGTGGGTCGGGCCGGGCCGCGACGACGATAAATTTTATATTTTATTTCGACCGAAATTGGAAAGGTAAATAATATTGTGCCTTATCTTACACTTATTTTTGGAAAGTTCTTATCTATTTCTCAACCCCAAAAATAGTCAAAATATTATCTAATCTTCATTATGATGACTGTCCAGATTAGAGGTCGCTGTTGTTTGATTCAAGATTTAGAGTGCTACACAAATTAGGAACCAAAACATTTCTGGAATTACTCAGTGGTTGGAAAATAAGCTAAATCATCAACTTGAGTATCGGGCTGAGATAGGTCAACTGACCTCGCGAGTATACCGGGATTAGGTAGGTACTTAGAGCTAGGGTGTAGAGTGTAGCTGCCGAGACTCGCCGACGAAAAACGGTCAGCAAGATGGACTGAGTCGAGGCCGTAGGCTACTGAGGGCCGTTGGGTTTAGAGTCGCACTTCGTGCTTGCTGAACCCGGCCAGTGCTGAGAGCAGTGTAGATATGTACCTAAGTAACTCCCGAAGGCAAATAACGGGTAGTGTCCGTGTTGATCTAGTAGACTTAGGACACCCGCCAGTATTTACACAATGCAAAAGTAGTGTTGAAAAATTTTGTTGTATGCCCCCGAACCAAAATCCTAGCTACGCCTCTGTGAGGTGTAGACCAATTCTTGTTGAATCCATCCAACTCTTGGCGGGGAAAGGTAAAATCCGGAAATGGAAATGGAAATGGAAAAAAGAAAATGGGTAAAAGCTGGAAATAGACAAATGGGTAAAAGCTGGAAAATGGAAAATGGAAACGGAAAATAAGAAATTTTTTAATTTCTGGATATGGTCCCGCCTACATACACACCTTCAGTCGCATCTAGTCACCTTGTTTCCCGATTGATTTTTTAAGCTTTCGGCTCCAGTCAAATAATCAAAGACAGCTCCAAAACAACACGCATTTTGCAGCGGACGAGGTAACAATCACACTGACTGGACTGATCACATTGCGCAAACTGCTACAGTATAAATCAAGATTGCAATAGAATTATGCTAAGCTAAAGGGTTTAGGACGTGCCGCAGGCAGTATCTTTTCGTTTCGAGGATCTTTGAAAAAATTGGTTGAAACTAACCTCTTGAAAACCTTCGTTGAAACTTACTTTTGAAAAATTTGGTTGAAACTTACTATTTAAATACCTTTGTTCAAACTTATCCTTGATTAACATGATTGAAAGTTCGGGTTTGAAATTTTTCAATGAGATTGACTTTTGAAAAAATTGGTCGAAAAACAGTTTGAAAATTTTCATTGAAAGTTCACCTTGAAAAAAATGGTTGAATACCAGGGCTTGAAAACTTTAATTAAAGGTTAGTTTTGAATGAATTGGTTTAAAATAATAAAATTAAAAACTATCATTGGAAATAAATCTTGAAATAATTGGTTGGAAAACCCTAGTTTGAAAACTTCTATTAAAAATAAATTTTGAAAAAGTCGGTTGAAAATTGATTTTGAAAACCTGCGTTGAAAGCAATTTTTGAAAAAATCGATTGAAACTTTTTCTTTGAAAACTTTCATTGAAAGTAAAATTTGAAAAGATTGGTTAAAATGATACAGCAACAAGTTAAGCAAGCATTTCGAAGTTAGTTTTTAACCAAGTTTTCAAGCCAGAAGGCTCACAATTTTGAATTTCCGAGCTCATTTAAGTATTCATTTGTAGAATAAATGTACGAGTTTATTGAAAAACTTCATTCAAATTTCAGAGGGCAATTTGAATAACAGTATGCATTTGGCCTACATAAGTTCATTGAATAACCTAATCGTCTGGAGCTTGTAATGTTTTTTTGTCAAGCCAGACGGATCATAGATTAAAAAAATGGTTGATTGCATTTTGAATTCCGCCGTTGAAACTATCGCTTTATTTGAAAAGTTTGGTTGAAAGTCTGGATTTTGAATTTTTTTCAATTTTTTTTAAGCATTTTTTCAAATGATCTTTCCGGCTTTCCGAACCCGCTGGCAAGTTGGGGGTTTTCCCCATTTCAGTGGTTTCTTGAGGTCGTTGGAGACATTTTCTAGCGATTAAGCTTTTTTGCGCTTATGCCTAACTATTGATTGTGGGTTTTTTAGGCAATTGATGTAAACATTAGGGGTTTTTTAACAAGAGCACTTGGCAACCTCGGCTCTGCCAAGTTGGGGGTTCTCACCATTTTGGTGGTTTTTGTGGCCATTGGAGGCATTTTTTCGCGATTAAGTGTTTTGCGCCCTGCTTTACAACTGGTTGAGTTTTTTAGGTAGTTTGAGGTAAATATTGGGGGTTTTTTGACAAGAGCACTTGACACTCCTGGCCTTGAGTTTTTTCTCAAAACGTGAGAATTTTTAGCCTTGAGTTTTTTGAGTTTTTCATATTGTATTTGATGCACTGAGAGTTTTTATATGCAATTTTAGCAGCTTTTTGATATTCGCTATTTTTAAATCAGATCTGGGCTTCTAAGGTGGAAAGGAAATGAGATCGAGAATTAGAAATCCTGCGCGAAGAGTCTAAACATTTTGAGTTTGGTTGCTCAAAAGTGCTAAAACGCATTTTGGCTGTCCAATTAGTAGACTTTGATAATATTTAAATTTTTTCTCTTGGTCGACCCTTGTGAAGAATAAAATTTTTTTTATTTTGGGGGATTGTCCCCTCGCCCTCTAGCTGGTTTCGCCCCTAGTCGTGACAATAGATGCAGAGCATGGCACATATTTGGGAGGACGAAAAATGGAGCTTTTTCTAACCAAAATGACCTCAAATACTGGTATAAGTGCTAAAATAGCTTTGAAACTACGTAATTCCACCGTACCTGGTCAATTTCAAGCAATTCTGGAGAAAATTTTCAATTTTCATTTATTTTTAGCCTTTATTTTACTTTATTTTTCCCAAAAACTTTCAAAACTTTTGCGGGATTTGTCCATTTCAATTGCGGGGTTGTTGGGGTTGCTCAGCCGCCAGTTCAAGTATCTTGACCCTCTATTGAGCCTGTGCCCATGTTTATACAGATTTAATCAGCGTCTGTCAGTCGCAATGTCATTTCTGATTCTTATTTAAGCATTCCGAGTTTATTTTTAGTGTAAGCTTCGCTAAAAAATCGTTAAAATTTCCTCCGGATTTAATTACCTAAGTAAGTCTTGTCAGGCATCAGCCTCAACAATCGTTCTAACTAGTCACCGCAACCCTGGTCAGCAAAAAAGGGCGGGTCAATCATGCTCTGATTCACTATCTTTTTTATTTCGATTTGTATTTAATATTAATTATATTCTTAACTCATCTTATGATTCGTTCCCCGCCCGAGTTTCTGAAAGTTGAATTTTTGTTGTATATACGTATACACGGCACACGCTTAAGATTATTTACAGACTATGAAGTAAGGTGATTTCATGCCCTTTTAATTTCCTAGCAGCTCTTTGTTGTTACTTTCCCTGTATGTAATGATTCTTTTTAAAGCTTCTCAAGATAAACAACATTCAGTAGAATTTTTAGTAGCATCAGAAAAATCCTATAATGTCAGTAAAAGTCGATAAAAATGCGCGAAAGTGCGCGTGATCCTTGAAAATGTGTTTTTTAGGCTTTTCCTGCTGCATAAATTCAAACACTAGCTGAGCTGCCCGGCGTTGCCCGGGCTGAACTTAGGCCTGATAGCTATATGGAATTGATTTGTCTCTTGCATTTTTTATTTTTCGGGACTTTTGATGTTTTTGGGATTTTCTAAAAAAATTGTTGCTAAAAACCATATTTTATTCTTTATATTCTTTTAAAATGTCTTTTGTCGTCCATTTTTCTGATCAAATCCATATTTTGACGTTACAGAATGGTTTTGAAAATTCTTCAGCCAAAATCACATTTTTGATGTTTTGAGATATTATCGAAATTTTTTCGATCAAACCCATATTTTTGATATTCTGGGATAATTTGGAAAATTTTTTTGGTCAAACCATATTTTTGATGTTTTAAAAATTTTTTGTTTATTGAAGCAAAGGGTGTCATATATCAAGTGATATCTCATATCACTCATATGCTATAGAAGATGGTATCTCCTATCTTATATCACTGCATGTTATGGCACAGACAGGGTATCTATATCACACCTATCTTATAGCATTGCCTACATTGTAGCACAGGGTATCTTATATCATGTCCTATCGTGTAGCATTGCCTATCTTGTAGCACAGGATATCTTATATCTAGGGACCGGATTTTGGTGTGCAAAAAATTCGTTGATTGTGTGCAAGGTGTGTGCACAAAAAAGGGGCAATTGTGTGCTAAATTATGTGCAAAAATTCATGGATTATATAAACGAGAAACACTGTTCATTAAAACAAAAACTTGTTGAATGCGATTACGTTACACATTTCAATATTCTGAAACGTTAAATTTTGACGACGATCAGACAGAATCGCTTTGTACTGTGAAAATGATCGTTCCACATCTACAGACACAAAGAGAGCGTACAAAGTGTTCCACCATTTGTCTGGATCTTTTTCAGTCACAAAGTAATTGACGTCTGGGTTTTTGCTCAAACTACTATGGAATTTTTGCATCAAAGATCCATTCAAACATTTTAAAGCACCCGAAAAAATCTCCCACTGCATTTATTTTGTCAAACCTTGTATCTTTTATTTTTCTATCGAATCCGATAAAAATCCAAGCGTTGCCACCTTGAATAATTAATCTTTAAGCGCCTTTCTTCGATCAAAGATTTTGCCTTCTGCATCATCCGTCAGGGCGATCAAAAAATCTCGGATTTTTGCATAGTTTTGGCAATAAAAACGGAACACCGAATCCAGGATCCCCACTAAATTTATAAAATGTCTAACATACATATTAAAATAGTGCTTTTGTGTGCAAAATTACGAAAAACCATGGATTGTGTGCGAAAAATTCAAAAGTATCTGATTGTGTGCAATTGTGTGCAAAAAATAAGGCTCCCCCGCTTCAAAAACAGTGTATTCATGCTTCTCTTGCTTTTCTCTATACAGGCGAGTACAGAAAAAAATGGAGTGCTGCACACCTAAATCTGGTCTCTACTTATATAGCATCCTATCTTATAGCATTGCCTATCTTGTAGCACGGGGTATCTTATATCACGTCCTATCTTATAGTATTGCCTATCTTGTAGCACATGGTACCTTATATCATGTCCTATCTTATAGCTCTACCTATCTTATAGCATGGGGTATCTTATACTACGTCCTATCTTATAGCATTGCCTATCTTGTAGCACGGGGTATCTTATATCACACCTATATTATAGCATTGCCTATCTTGTAGCACAGAATAGCTTATATCACACATATTTTCATAGCGTTGCCTATCTTGTAGCACAGGGTATCTTATATCCTATCCTATCTTATAGCATTGCCTTTCCTGTGGCACAGGGTATCTTATATCACGTCCTTTCCTATAGCATTGCCTATCTTGTAGCACATGGTATCTTATATCACGTCCTATCTTATAGTATTGCATATCCTGTAGCACAGGGTATCTTATATCACGTCCTATCTTAAAGCATTGCCTATCTTGCAGCACATGGTATCTTATATCATGTCCTTTCTTATAGCTTTGCCCATCTCGTAGCACAGGGTATCTTATATCCCATCCTATCTTATAGCATTGCCTATCTTGTAGCACATGGTATCTTATATCACTACCTATCTTATAGTATTGCATATCCTGTAGCACAGGGTATCTTATATCACGTCCCATCTTAAAGCATTGCCTATCTTGTAGCACGGGGTATCTTAAATCACGTCATATCTTATAGCATTGCCTATCTTGTAGCACGAGGTACCTTATATCACGTCCTATCTTATAGTATTGCATATCCTGTAGCACAGGGTATCTTATATCACGTGCTATCTTAAAGCATTGCCTATCTTGTAGCACATGGTATCTTATATCATGTCCTTTCTGTAACTGCGAGAGTTACACGTATAGGCGAACTTGCCTTAGCAGTTCGCGATAGCCATCACATAGCCAATACTAGTAGCTATCTACGATAGTGTACTGTGGGCTATGCCTTCGGTCTTCCCACTTTTTCCCCAATTTTCAATAATAAAAAACATATAAGATACTTGTCCGGTAGCATAGAGTTAAGTGTATGATAATAGTAATTGTTTCATGCATACCGCTTGTGTAATCGATAACATTCGATCTGAGATAAAAGTGTATCAGTATTACGTTGATTTGATCTTTGTTTAATTTACTGTAATGGTCCTTGAGGCCAGTGTACTTAGAGTTCCTTTGGAGTTGTGTTGTTGGCAATCTAGTTGGCCATTGTACGTGTGTTTAATCCGTACGTTTTCGTTTTTCTTTTTGCCATATTTTGTTGTCCGGCTATAGGCCGTGGATTCTTCGTTCGAAATAAAATAGAGAAAAACCTACCCAGGGGTTTTTGGTTATACCGAGGGATAGGTCGGTTATTGCCCACGTCGAGGATTACAACTCATCAGAGTGGAAGGATAGGTAATATCCCATATGTTTGCTTATTCTATTTGGAAATCTTAATTCTATTTCTCAAACCTAAAATTGATCAAAAATACTATCTAATTTTTAAGGATGATTGATCAGGTTAGAGCTCGATGTTGTTGTTTTCATAGTTCTATTGTGCTACACGTATTAGGAACCAAAAACATTTCGAATCTGGCACTGATTAGAAAATAAGTTAAATATTCAACTTGAGCTTGAGATAGGTCAACTGACCTCCGCGGCAAATTCCGAGATTAGGTAGGTAGCCTTAGGTCTTAGGGCGTAGCTGCTGAGATCACCCGACCAGAAGCAGCCAGCAATATCAGGGCTGACGGGATCGAAGCCGTAAGGTCTGTAAGGGCCCAAAGATCGAAAGCTATCCAGGGCTGCGCGATCAGGGCCAGCGCTAAGCGTAGACTTAAGTACCTACGTACCTAAGTAATTCTCGAAGGTAATGTGGCCGGTCTGCATCGCTCTTGTAGACGCAGGCCCCTACATTTACACTGGATGTTCCCTCTTTTAGGCTGCTAGCTACAGCCGAACTGATCAATCATCGTAAAATTATTTTTCGATCCAAAAATCATTATTTTGGCCATCTAAATATGTGTAACGTTTCGTTCACCTTTGTTGTTGTATCGACCGCGATCGTGGCAGTGCGCAATTTAAGTAAGCGTCCGTGGTAAAGATTTTGTGTATCGTGGTAAAGTCATCATTATTTTTCTATTTCCATCGAATCTTTATCGACGAAGGCAGCTCTCACGCTTGCAGTTTTCTATAAACGTTGACCCACAGGCGACGATTTATCATTTTTCTACCTTGACGACGAAATTCCGTCAGTGAAGATCTTTACCTAACTGTTTTTCTAACCACGTACATTTTCTTGCGCTTTATGCTTGGTCCTACCTGTCTTTGATCATTTTACGTCAGGTATATCTTACTTCACGTAAGCAAATACTATTCACATGAAAAAACCTGTTTTTCGGATCGACAAAGGCCTAATTCGAAACATTTATTTTGGACAAAATTTCGATGTACTGAAATTTATTTTTACCCAAGGCCATATTTTTCGACATTTTTGATACCTAAAAATGGCAGGAAAAAAGGTTTTGCGGACACCGCCCGCTAAATTGAAAAAACCTTCTACGCCACCTACGTCATCTTGCCAATTACCCACCACGCCTGTTGACTCTAATAGCGCGAGTAATTCTGTGAGTAATGACACAAATACGAAAGATGTATCCAGTAAGGCGAATAATGATAAATTACCCGCGTCACTAAATGCCGCGAGCAATACACAGTCTGAAGATGAACTGTTATTGACTACCGTGCGATCATGCATTAATCAAACTTCGATAACTAGATCGGACCCTAATATCGATAATTCATCAAATCATACAATGATTGATAATACGACTACTCTTAACACGGCAAATAATCCTGAAACCAGTTCGGAGCGCGAAAATCCCGATTCCGACATAGAAAGTAATCATAGTCATAGCATAAATGCCGACAAAGAGCATGCTAATGCTAATGTGACTAATGATCTTATTTTAAAAGCGCTACAAGCTATTCATTTGCAATTTTCGGACCTTTCTATGCGCGTAAATCAAGATAAAAAGGAAAATGCGGATGAAATGCGTAAACTGCGTCTGGAGCTAAGCACTATGCTTCGCATAGAAAATAATTCATCTGAGCGCGTTAACCACTCAATCGACAGCGCAAATTTTTCTGAATTTGATGCGCAAAGTGCAAATCGTGCGCAAAGTACGCATTGTGCATCTTCACTGTTGTCCACTGGCAACAGCGCGTCAAATTCACGCTCACCTTTGGAAACTGTTCCTGAAAATATCGTTCAAAATTGTATGAACCGTGCGCCTGAGATATCTAATTTGTCACAGAATCCCTTAAACATGGGTTTGCAACCAGTGCAAAACTCGGGTTTTTCGGATAACATACCTACGATTTTGCAGCCGTCGGTACCGATTTCGCAGACGTCATGATCTCGGCCTTTGCTGTCCTTAAATCGTAATGCGCCTTCCTTTGTACCTAATTCTTTGAATGTGAACTCGCAGCAGCAATCAAATCCTCCACCGCTGCAATACTTTCCACCACAAGGAGAAATTCTTCCAAATAATTTTGTACCTTGACTTTGACTTAAACACCATAAGCTTCAATGACGTTGGTAGGGCAACGACCGTTGAGCTGTGGCGGCCAAAGGCAGTGTATCACGGATTACAGCATGCCATTGATCACGGTTCAAGGCTGCTTGTTGGGCATCAATGATTGAGAAGTGGAGCGGCTGAACATCTTGTGCCACTTGTGTCAACCATGTTTTCTTAGGGGCGTCTCGAGAGATTTTCCACCCCGTGGGCTGCTTGGAGTTAATTAACTGATAGGGTAGTCGGGTGTTGTTCATGCGGCAGACATGTCCAAACCACCTGAGCCGCTGTCGCTTTAAGTAGAGTTCGATACTGGTTTGGTTTTTACATACTTGCAGCACAGTTTCATTCTCCCATCGGTCTCGTAGATTTATGTGCAAAATGCTGCAAAGACATCGAAGTTGAAAACGTTCTAATATGTGCATATCAGCTTTTAAGCAGAGTCCACGACTCAGAGCCGTACATCAAAATTGTCCGGATGGAAGCATTAAAAATTCTCATTTTTGTTGTGATGGTAACGTCTTTTTGGTTCCACAAACACTTCTTCAGTGAAGTGAATGCTGACATGGCATTCCCAATGCGGTTTTTGATGTCGCTAGTTGCTACTATTCGTCCACTATTGATAACCGATCCCAAATATTTAAATGCATCCACCCTTTCGATTGGTTTGCCATCAAGTTGTAATATGGCCGGTTGTGTGCCCGTGAGAATAAATTTAGTTTTTTCGCTGTTTATTGTCAGGCCGTTTATTGTCAGACTACTCAGTGTTAGAGAAACTAACTGCAGGGAAGAGCAGGCTGGTTTCAGGCCTGGAAGAGGTTGCACCGACCAAATATTCACACTTAGGCAACTAACCGAATCGCGCCTACGCTGTAAAAAGGACACATTCTTGGTATTTGTGGATTTGCATGCGCATTCGATAGCATAGACCATTCGTCCTTATGGTGCGCCCTCAAAAATGAATCAATCCCGCATGCCACACTTAGTATTCTCAAGGCCTTCTACGACGGTGGAATGAGCAGGGCAAAATATTTGGGAAATGTGTCCTCACCATTCTCAATTACCACTGGCGTTAAACAGGGATGCATTATTTCGCCTATGTTGTTCAACGTGACTATGGACTGGATTCTCAGAAAAACTTTCGACGACATGCCAGGTGTACAAGTCGGAGCTAATTTGTCTCTCACTGATTTAGTATACGCCGACGACATTGTATTTTTGCCGAAACAGCTCAAGCCGCACAAAATACCTTGAATTTTGTACCTAATCCCATAAATGTGGAAATACCACCTAATAATCCTATTTTGCATTCTTCCAATATCGAAATGCAACCTGTTGAGATAAATCTATCTGGCATTAATAACGAATCTGCAAATTTACAAAATGGATCTGCGCCCCTACCTGAATTATCTAGTAGGAGAAGACATGTCAAATTTTCTGATGAAAGTTCATCTAATACTTATGATCGCCCGCGCAGCCGTCGCTCACGTCGCAAAAGTAGATCGCGCAGACATCGTCATTGCTATAGTTCAGATTCTTCATCTGAAGGCTCGCATGGTGGATCGCGTCTCGCTGATTCCTTGAATCAGCGGACCATTTTTGACACAAATGCAAATTGCGATTGCTAACAAAAAATTTTTTGATGGAGATAAAATGGATATAAAAGCATATTTTGCAGAATTTGAATCGCTTGCCGATACCTATGATATCGACAAAGCTGATCGTTTAAAATTCGCAACTGGATTTCTTGATCCCTATGCTATGCGTTTATACCGTTTGTTACCTGCTGATATACAACAATCCTATTCGAAAATGAAACACGCGCTAATAACCAAATTTTGTCCATTGGACACTGGTGCGCTCTTTAATCGTTTTCTGAATCATAAACAGCAGCCTAACGAATCGGTTAAAGCATATTATCTCTGCTTCGCGAAGAGTTAATTAAATCTGATCCTTATCTTGAAGTTGATTCGCATCATTTCAATAATTTATTGTGACACCAATTGAAGGAAGGTTTATTACCACACATTTCAAAAGAGGCATATCATAAAAAACCTAGAGCATCATTAGCTGAATTTTTGGACAATGCGCTAAGTGCTGAATTTGCTAATAAAGAATTTGAGGATAAAAAGGCAGTAACACCTTATGTATTGGTAACAGCTATTCCCGTTGGCAGTGCAGTGCCTAAAGATACTCCTCGCGCACCTAACCAAAATGATTCAAATCGTTTGCGTCATAGAACGTTTCATCGCTCGTCGCGTGCTGAAAAGCCAGAAAGTTCCTCTCGTAAATATTGCACTTTTTGCAAATGCATAGGTCACATTTATGAGGAATGTTTCACGCGTCAGAGGCAAGAAGCGTCTAATAATACTAATCATAATACCCAACCTGATCGCAGTAATAATTCTATGGCTCGCAATTGCAGCCAGTCGCGTTCTTTTTCGCGCCAAAATCGTTCACCATCGCGTTCGAATTCGCAAAGTAGACATCGATCTCAATCACAATATCGTAACTCTAGTCAACATCGTTCATCTAACTATGCGAATAATGATAACCGCTTTGAACTTAAGCAAACACGATCGAATTTTAGGCAAAATCGTAATGATTATTACCAAAATTCGCGTGCTAATTATCAAAATTCGCGTTACAATAATCGTTATAATAATCAACCACGACAAAATACATCTTTTGTGCAGTTTCCTAATGAACAGCGTGGAACTATATTACAATTCAAACTATCGCAGTGATAACAACTTTAATCGTCCATATGTCACATATACCGCAGATAATCAACCCACCATGAATATGCCCCCACCGCAGCCAACCCTTACATCTCCTCATGATGTAAACATGGTTACTGCAAAAGGGCCAGAATCTAGCGCGTGTCCTAATCTATTTGTGTCACAAGAATTTCTCAAAGAGTACGAACGTTTACAACGTCGTCTTGCAACTTATGAAAAAATCAATCTACCTGCATCTAAGACTTTAGATCCTAATATTCCTATTGTAAGCCATGCTGGGACAAATTTACCCACCATTCTCGTTAAAGTTCATGGCGTTGACGTACTTGCTCTTATAGATACGGGTTCACAGGTCACCATGATGACCTCGTCAGCATTCTTACGTCTTGGTTTTAATTTACCACCTAAACAAGTCTCACAAGTCGTACATGGTGTAGGCGAAATCACCGCAGTAGTTCGATATAAAGTAAACATGACTTTAACTATCGCGGAACAATCTATCTCTACCTCAGTATCTATAATTGATCACTTGCCGGAAGACATGCTCTTAGGATATGATTTTTGCGAATCCGCACTCATGTGGGTTAATCCTATTGAGCGCTGTGCTTTTATAAACGGCATAAAGATTAATTTGCTCTCATCTCATGAAAAATTGCAATTTCGCACGAAACCCAACACAACTACCTCTGGTGTTGTGTGTGTGCATGTTTCGTTACCTGAGCCTGTTATAATACAACCTAGGCATGAAGTAATTACACCTGGCTATATAAGTCATGGTTCTTGCAATTTTGATTTCGCATTATTTGAACCAAATCCCGAATTTATGGAAAAAACCTCACTTTTTGTTGCTCCATCTATAGTCGATGCTTCACAACCCTTAATACCTATTCGCGTCTGTAATATCTCTAAAGCGCCAATTCGCATCGACTCTGGCGAAATAATAGGTTCTTTAACCTCTGATGCCAAAGTTGTGTCGCATATTTCATCTTTTGATGATAGGACACCAGAACTTTTTGCATCAATAAATAAAGCTTTAAACAGCTCCGCCGTTGATTCTAGACAACAGCAACAAATTCGTGAACTTTGTTTAAAATACGACTCAATTTTTGCATTAAAAAACGAACCTCTCGGACGTACTCCCTTGATGAAACATCATATTGATACAGGGGATAATCCGCCCGTTGTTGGAAAAACTTATCGTGTTGAACATTCTAGAAGAGAATCTATGCAGAAATATTATAAATGAAATGCTTGCAGATAAAATTATTCGGCCTACAACCAGCCCATGGGCAAGTCCATTATTTCTCATAGGAAAAAAGGACGGTTCCCTTAGGCCGGTCGTCGATTATCGACGGTTAAATGACGTTACTAAAACGCAAGTTTATCCTCTTCCACAATTAGACAATTATTTCGATACTTTAGGCAATGCTGCATATTTTAGCACACTAGATTTAAAATCTGGATACTGGCAAATTCCACTCGATAATAAATCTCGCGAAAAAACGGCATTCATATGTCCTGTTGGTCATTACGAATTTGAAGTTTTACCTTTTGGTTTAAAAAATGCGCCCGCAGATTTCCAAAGGCTAATGGAGCTTGTGCTCGCAGGTCTAAATTGGAAATCTTGTCTCGTTTACATCAATGACATAATTATTTTTTTGCGCACTTTCAAAGAACATTTAAAAGATCTTGAAAATGTCTTTATTGCTCTTAAAAAGGCAAACTTACGTGTAAAGCCGGATAAATGCCATCTTGCGCATGCAGAGGTAAAATTTCTTGGCCACAGCATAAGTGCAATGGGCATCGCTCCTGATATGTCCAAAGTCGCAGATTTAATCTCGTTTCCCGTACCAAAAACCGTTAAATCTTTGCAGAAATTCCTTGGCTTAGTCCAATGGTTTAAAAAATTCGTTAAAGATCTTGCTAAAATCGCTAAACCGTTATTCCATCTTCTTCGTAAAGATGTCGAATTTTGCTGGAAGGCCGAACACCAAACCGCCTTTGAGCTTCTGAAGAAAGCATTTACGTCCCCACCTATTTTGCAACTACCAAAATTCGATGATGAGCACCAATTTATTTTAACAACTGACGCAAGTAATTATGCGTTAGGTGCTATTTTGACGCAAAAACATTTACCATCCAAAAATCGTTTTATTCTTAGCTACGCTAGTCGCGTGCTAAATTCTGCCAAATGTAACTATGCTACTTCGGAAAAAGAAGCGTTAGCGGTAGTGTGGGCCATCAAGCATTATCGACATTATCTTTACGGTAAAAAATTTATTGTCGAAACTGATCATCAAGCATTAACTTGGCTAGTAAACGTTAAAGACCCATCGAGTCGTTTATGTCGTTGGGGTCTCAAATTACAAGAATATGAATATGATATCGTTTATGTTCCTGGTGCATATAACTGCGCAGCTGATCTTCTTTCACGACATCCTAAATATGATCATGCAGAACGCAAATATAAATTAGAGCACAAAAATGTTGTTAACATCGCAAATTTAGAATCGGAAGATTCTGAGTCAGATGATGAATCGGTTCCACCTGACCGATCGCGCGATAATGCGCCTACTGCACCAATTAATCATCCAAATGCACAAAATAATAACCCTACTGCGCAAATCGATCCTACCAATACAAAACCACCTACATTTTGTGAACGCCTGTTACTTACCGATGCTGAAAAAGCCAAAATGCTAACACCTGCGCGTTTACTCGCAGAGCAACGTGCAGATGACGAATTACATAAAATTCGCATTGCATTAAATGATTTAACAACGAAAAAATATCGTGACGAATTTTTTCTCGTAAACGATGTACTTTTTTGTAGATTCCAACCTAAACGTTCACCTACAGTCGTTCATCAAATTGTCATACCCAAATCTTTACGTCGCTTTATATTAACCGAATTTCATGACTCTATTTTCGGAGCTCATTTTTCATCGCGCAAAATCTTGCCCGCCATACAAATGCGTTATTGGTGGCCGCGCATGGAAAATGATGTGATCGCGTGGTGTAGGAATTGTGATGTGTGCTTACAACGTAAGGTCGCATTAAATTCCACATCCGTTCCATTGCAACCAATTGAAGTATCCGCGCCCTTTGAACTTATTGCGTGTGATTGTTTGCATATGCCGCGATCTCCCTCCGGAAATGACCAAATTGTAGTTTTTATGGATTATTTTACCAAATACGTGGAAGCTTTTGCTGTTTCTGACATAAAAGCAACAACAATTGCAAATTTATTATTACGAGAAATTATCCCACGTTATGGAGTTCCCAAGAAATTTTTGACAGATCAGGGGTCAAACTTTACATCTACCCTAATTTCGGAAGTTTGTAAACTATTAAACGTTCAAAAAATATTTACAACCCCATATCACCCCCAGTGTGATGGGTTGGTGGAACGTTATAATCGCACATTGATTGATGGTTTGTCTAAGCTGAGTGCACGATCCCAGTATGATTGGGAGCAATTTCTACCTTTCGCGTTATTTGCATATCGCGCGACTCCGCAATCATCAACTAATATATCTCCTTTTGAAATGCTTTATGGTCGCGAACCAGCATTTCCCCTTGACACTCTACTCATAAATGACTTTGTGATGAATCCGAATTTACCATCTGTTGCGGAAAAATACGTCATTGATTTAAAGTTAACTTTACAAGATCTACACGAAATCGCGTCTCAAAACTCTAGCTCAAGCGCGTAAGCAGCAAAAAGCTCAATATGACAAGTCTGTAACTCAAACAAATTTTTCTCTCTCGGATATAGTTTACCTTAATAATACCTCAGTAATTCAACCTGAAATCGGTAAACTATCACCCAAACGTGTTGGACCATATAGAATTATTGACTTACCTACGCCTGAAACTGCGAAAATCGCGTATGTCTATAATCCTCTAATCACTCATCTCGTTCACCGGAATAGACTTCTGCCTGAGCCCAAACTACCCTACTCAGATTTAATTGTGGAAAAACACGCGTATGTCCCTGGCGATTTTGTTTTGGTAAAATTACCACATCGCCCTCTCGCCCCGGCAGTAGTCATAAGTTTTGAGGATTTACCGGGCAGGGAGCAAAAAGCTAAGGACTGCGCGCCTATACGTTTATTAAATGGCTCTAAAACAGCACATGCCGTACCATTAGCTAATGTTTTCCCTTTTGCAGACCCATGGCTGCTGAAGGTACCCCAAGCAAGGAGGCATTGCTGGAGGCAGCTGGTCGCCGATGCAAATTTGAGGGGCGTGATCCCGCGTCCCTAGATGAGTTTCGTTTGGCTTTGACTAATATGGCTTTGGAGCGGGGATTGGTTGTACCAGACCCGCTGCCACAAAATGATGCTAGTCGTGTTGGCGGTCTAGAAGCACTTACCGCAAAAATGATACAGCATAAAACATCACATGTAGCCACAAATCACAGTAAACGCATAAATGACCAAGAGCTCTGGTGGGAGAACAGATTTGATAGATTCCCTTTGGCTACCCTACGTGTACCAAAGAAGAGACTTCTATCCACTGTTTTAATCACCAATGACCAGGAGTCTTTTGGGGCTATTTTGGCTTTGATTCAGCCATCAAACATGACAAATGGCACTTTATTCTTAGGCTACGATTCGGAATTTGTGAATGACAGAAAAGGCAGAAACTATAACACCTGGGATTTGCGTTTTAAGCAGCTATGTCCCACCTATCAGGACCTCCATGGCCCATTCGTTCGCTATGTCCAAGTTGCTAGCGCGAACGGTCATGTGTTCTGCTGGGACATTGCTGAGTTCCCAACAACCTCCGTTTGGGCTTCATCAGCTGCTCAAAACGCGTCTACCGAACATATATATGGTCTGTTACGACCCTACGCAAGACAGACTTGCGTATTTTCATGTTTACGGCCCAACATTTGAAGAAATTTTGGCAATTCCTGATGCCGAGATTCGTAATAAACGGCATTGGAAAGATCCGTTTAGTGCGAATTTTATCGATATTCAGCCTTTGGCGAGAGCATTCACTCGCCGTCTCCATATTACAGCGCATTCACACACTTTAAAGCGCTTGGCTGAATTTTTCTTTGACATGGCTATTGATCCCAACGCGCCTGATAATTTCGGACAGGCGTGGAGTTTACCACTAACTCGGGATATGCAACATTATTTAGCAATGGATGCCTTGATAACTATCGATGTTTTCATATTGATAGAAGGCTGCTCGCAAAATAATCGCATTACCGACGATAGAAAACCTATGCCAATCTCGTTTAAAGGCGACGAATCGCACGTTAAAGCTAACGAACCGAAAACCAGACGGCGTATACCATTGTCGTCTCGCAAGCCACCACGGGGCCAGTCAACCAGTACGGCGACTGATGTTTCTGTTGATTCCGATGGCGGAGAGCTAATCACAGTAGAGGACTTTTATGGTCCAGCTCCGCAACCACCAGCGGCCATAGCCGCAGCCACCACCGTTGCCTCTGTAACGGAAGCGTTGGCTCATACTAATGTTTTCGATAATCCTGATCTAAAAGTTCAGGGATCGCAGGCCATTGCCGACTCAGTTTTGGGCCCGGCTAACGCACCTGACACAGAACCTAAGTCCAAACCAACCAGCTCAAGTACACCAGCTTCTGCGATTTCTTCGCAAACCGATATTCCTTACGATTCTCCTATGGTTGGAATTGAACAATCTGTGTCCACAGAAGACGATGATTTGTCTCCTAAACGTTTAGTAATGGCGTTATCCGACGCTGAGGCGGAAAGGCAAGCAAACTTGTTGCCACCGCGTACCACACGCGCAGCAATGGCTCGAAAAGGGGCTACTACCGTTTCGCAACCGATTGTTTCACAATCGCTTGCGGCGGACCAGCAGGCACCCTTGGGCATCGGTTCGCTCCTACCTTTACCGACTTCTCAGCCGGATTGGGTAGAGCGTCAACCTGAACCCGACGTTATCATGACCAAAATTATAGGCTTTCCACCGCCACCTCAACGCTCACTACCCGCACAGGAAGTACAACAAGCAGCGTTATCCACGCAAATCGCGTCCCATTCCGCGCCACAAGGCGTGTCGAGTTCAGTGACACCTACTACTCGTTTCACGGCTCCTATGGCCATGACGGGAGTGTCAAATACCGTGGCAAATATTCAACCACAGGTTATTCAAAATCCACCGTCGAATCTAGAAGTCGCAGTACCTGCGCATATTCAAGCCATACGCGAACGCGTATCCGCAGAAGAGAGCGCGAGAGCTCAAAATCGCTCGCGTTATGTGCAACATTTTTTCAACATGATGGAGACCATGACGCGTGAAGCACCGTGCTATATTGCGCCTGACGTATTGCACGAGTTACGCTCTTATCTGGGTGAAGTCGCAGGAACGCGTCTGTACGACCAGTTGGTCGAGTGCGCCCAAGTGCACTTCGACCGGGTGTACGCAGCACATCTGCATTACGCGGCTACGACTGACACACCCTCGCGTCCTTTAGTTTGGTCTACAATTGCACAACCTCTGGCTGATGTCGATCGTGCGCCGGCACCTCGATTTATCAGCAAAATGAGCGTTTTTAACCGATTATTTTACCCAGACCAATATTTTGTGCGCACCCGGTTTTTCATTACAACCGGAATGATGCTGTACAAAGTTCCTTTACAGTACCTGGTAGTCCATCCACACCTTGACGCACCAAGCGTGGTGATTGATGGCGTTGCGCACCAGATTCCTCCAGAATTTTATCCGCACAGAATGTCACCAGCGCCAGATCATTTAGCGCCGATCTTAATATTGACGCGTCAAATGGTCGATATTTTCGATACCTTCCGAGAATTTCAATCGTTATACGATTCGGAGTATCGACACATGACGATCTTTTCCACAATAGACGTCATGCGCGCTAGAGTGCTATTGGAATTTTTGGACAGGAAGTTCCACTTTTATGCGTATGCCTACGGCAATGCCGCGATAGGCTGGCGCATGGTGGAACAGCTACGTCGTATGTTGCGCGTAGCTTTCCTTGGTGAATCTTATACACCTTCGCCAGGAGAGGCCTTCCCGGAATTCCCAGAGTTAACGAGGCGAATCAAAAGTCCAAACGTTTTACACAACATGATTCGGCAAATTCGGTTAGCAACCGATCCGCCACTTGAAGTTCCCGTTCAATTTGACCGTTTCCGAGGTCAACAAAAATCTGTGTTTTACCTTAAACACCGAATTCAAGGTGATCTAGAGAAAATTCGAAAAGAGAGACAACAGGCATCCTTGCAGGACCCAAGTGGATCCTCAGCAAGCCTTGATATGCCCGAAGTCGATCTATCTCTGGAGGCACAAATTGAAATGCGTAGAGCACGCATGACGATCGAACAACGCGATTGTGAAAATCTTGCTACAGAGATGCCAAGGCGTGCGACGAAATTACGCGCCGCCGGTTCTCTCGCTGAATCCTCAGAAGTTCGTCATATGTCGGAAGACGAACATAAGGCTAAATTGAATCGATTTTATGATACGAAATCCGAGCATACCTTGCGTCGGTTAAAAAATTTGGAAAAACAACGAGTCAGAAGACTTGTTCAAGCTGAAGTTGCAGCTAAATTAAGAGCTCGTTTAGGCCAAAAGGGATCAAAGCGGCAAGAACCGCAATCATCCCGGCAACGTTATGCTCAAATGCATCATCGCTCACAATCACAAGTACAATCGCAAGCACCAGTAAAACCGCATATACAGCAACATACACGACCGCAGACCCAACCGCGGCAACAGCAATTTACGGAATCGCGTCAGCGTTCCGAGGCATATTCACAGGCCGATGCTGGTCATCTGTCGCACTCGCAACAGCAGCAGCCTTATGAATATTGCCGCCCGCCACAGTCAAACCGCGGAACTCATCAGGGCCGGTCACAATCCCGTCAACGGCAACAATGGGACCAATTGTATCGTTCACCGTTGGAACAACATCAATCAGCCACCGGGGTCTATCAACCACAACCTCGACCAGGTCCACTTTTGCCTAAACCGTGGCCTGTTACGCAATCACAACAGCATCCACGCGAATCTTCACGTGAACAAACATTTGGTTTTACGCCGGAGCAATTATTTACTCTGGTGCAATCTATACCGCGTCGTTACGCGGACAACTACGAGGAAGATGACGATGAGGACGACGATCGTCCAGTTGATCCACATCAACGCTTACGCCAACATATGTACGGGCGTAGGCAATCGCCATACCAGTATCGCGAACGTTCGAGTACACGTCGCGAACCGGAATCGGATCGCGATTATTTTCAACGTCAACGACGTCGCAGAAAACCGCGTGGCTCGAAGGCCTATTATCAGGATCAATATTAATTTATAAGTTCGATGTACAGAACTTTTTGGAACTCTGCGAACGGCGTCGAATTCGACCAGCAGCTTTTTTGTCATTTTTTGTTTTTCGTCCTGATGTGGATTCCAGGACTTCACGTATCGTTCATTTTCTGTGTAATTTTTCTCTTGTCATTTTTTCTTTCTTGCTGTAAATTTTTCCTTGACGGTGCTCGTATTTTCCCCGTTATCTCGCATAATTTGCCATTTTTCGTTTTTATCGTTACCTCTTGTTTTAACTCGTCAGTGTCTTTAACTTTGCTCAGCATAATTTTGCCTTATCATTCCGTATCTTAATTTTTCTTTTTGCTCAAATAGCGGTGTTACTATTATGGTATCTTAACTCTTTAACGGACAAGGGGTTAATTCATACCCAATCTTAAAACTTTTTCAATTCAAAATTTTTCTCATTACCCGGGGACTGAAGGAGGCTAATTGGACAGCGAGATCGAATATTATGCTATGTTGTCCAAGACCGGAGTTCATCATTACTCGGGCAACAATATAGTTATACCTAGCGCCATTGAGAGTGTTGCTCGAGAGTTTCCTGAGTGCGAACGAGGTCATGCGTTGGCCGTTATTTGTTATCGCAATTTGTTATTTTTTCGTTCTTTTATTTTCGTTTTTCACGTTCGCTCAGGAGGAGGCGTTGCGAACGCCAGAGTAGAGGCGTTGCGAACGCCTGAGTGCCGAGTTGTAGAAGCGTTGCAGACGCTAGCGTTGATGGTTTACCCCCGAAAAAATTCTCCACTTCGTTTCAAATTTTTTTCTATACGTGGGGGAGTGTAACTGCGAGAGTTACCGCATGAGCCCCTACATTTACATTTCCTATAGCTTTGCCTATCTTATAGCACGGGGTATCTTATACAACGTCCGATCTTATAGCATTGCCTATCTTGTAGCACGGGGTATCTTATATCACACCTATCTTACAGCATTGCCTATCTTGTAGCACAGGGTATCTTATATCCCATCCTATCTTATAGCATTGCCTATCTTGTAACACGGGGTATCTTAAATCACGTCCTATCTAATAGCATTACCTATCTTGTAGCACGGGTATCTTGTATCACGTCCTATCTTATAGCATTACCTATCTTGTAGCATGGATGTGTTTTATCACGTCCTATCTTATAGCATTGCCTATCCTGTAGCACAGGGTATCTATCACGTCCTATTGTATAGCATTGCCTATCTTGTAGCATACGGTATCTTATTTCATGTCCTATCTTGTAGCCAGGCACGTAGCTGTGGGGGGACTGGGGGGGGGTCCGGACACACCCAAAATTCAGAAAAAACTGGAAAAATAGGACTTTTTACACGTTATTCTGTGCTATTTTTGGCTTAGACCACTCAAAATTGGTGTTGGTCACCCCAAAATAGGAGGGTCAGCTACGTGCCTGCTTATAGCATTGCCCATCTTGTAGCACTGCGTGGGTTATATTGCGTCCGATCCAATGTTATAACGTATGCAGCGGCTGAAGTACCGTAACCCGAAAATAGTGTAAACCGAGTTTGGTTCCATTTTTAAAATTTTGCGAAAACTCGGTCATGTCCCGAAAAATGCTATGCTTAAGCATAGGGCTGCCTACCGCTCCACCCCTGTATAGGGTGACTGGGCGGGGTTGATCAAATTTTAATGTCGCTACGGATCCTTCCCCCTATAGGCCGACCTCGGGCCAAAACGTCAGCCCACCAACTATTATGGAGCCGGAGCCAACCCCGAACAAACATACATACAAACAAACTTTCACAAATATATATATACTAGCAAATGGGGCGCTTCGCTGCCCCATCTGCTAGAGTGTTTGTAAACAAATAATATCTTAACCAGTAATTAGTATAAAAAATTGAATGACTCTGCAGTGGATCGGCGAGCGGTTTTTATATTTTTTATATCTAGCTGAGCTGCCCGGCGTTGCCTTGGCTGAACTTAGGCCTGATAGCTGTATGGGATTGAGATGTCTCTTGTATTTTTTCGGGACTTTTGATGTTTTTGGGATAACTCTAAAAAAATTGTTGGTAAAAACATATTGTATTCTTTGAATTTTTTAAAACTGTCTTTTGTCAACCATTTCATTGATTGAATCCATATTTCTGACGTTATAGAATGGTTCTGAGAATTCTTTATCCTAAATTATATTTTTGATGTTCTGGGATGTTCTGGAAATTATACCATTAGATGGTTTGGGATGTTTAAAAATATTGTTTGATCATAACCATATTTTAGACGTTTTGGAATATTAAAAAAGCTTTTTTGGTCCAAAACCATACATTTGATGTTTTTGGAGGTTTAAAATTTTTTTTTGGTCAAAACCATATTTTTGATGTTTTGGGGTGTTTAAAAAATTTTTCGGTCAAAACCATTTTTTTATGTTTTGGGATGTTTAAAGATTTTTTGGTGCAAACCATATTTTTGATGTTTTTGGGACACCAATCTTACAGCACAGGATATGTTATAGCACTGGGTATGGTATATCACGTCCTATCTTGTAGCATGGGGTATGTTATATCACGTCCTATCCTGTAACACTGGGTATGTTATATAACGCCCTATCTTATAGCATGGGGCATGTTATATCACGTTTTATTGTATAGCATGGGGTATGTTACATCACGTCCTATTGTATAGCATTGAGTATGTTGTTTCACGTCCTATCTTATAGCGTCGGGTTCAACTTTGTACAATGTTCAACTTTGCCCTCATTGTAAACAAATGCAAAAAGTTGCATATTAAATTAGCCCCTAGAAGCAAAAACATTTGGATTTGTATTTTCGAAAGCCGCATGTTTGCTGTTTCTTTCGAAAGCCGCATGTTTGCTGCTTTCGATTGCTTCGCATTAAATTTCACGCGCGCTGGTTTACAAGTTCAAAAATTTTGACTTGGTGCAAGCTCTTTCTCAGTGATTAATCATGTTTATAAGTACCCGTACGTGATTTCCTTTCAGCCCGGCACATACATGTTTTATGATGCCAGATCGTATATTTAAAGTAGCGAATATGGAATCCGCGGTCCCAGAAACCTCAGGGGCCAAATTTCAGAAGCAAAAGTCAATCTGTGCTTCTGCAAAAAGACAAAAACCAAAATTTTACGCTATGCATAGGTACCTTTCGGCTCCCGTATCTCAGAAACCAATCCGTGAATTTTCTTCAAATTTTACAGTAAGGTCAGTCATAAGATATCCAATGATTGGTGAAAACTTTAAGAAAATTTATGCGCTGCGATTTGAGATACTTGATAAAATACACTTGTAAATCACGTTTTTCTTACGGCATCACATCAGTTTACACTGTAGTGTAAAGTGGTTTACACCAGTCGATAGCGCATAAAAAGTTGATCTACGGTGGCTTTAAAATTTTACCCTGCGGCAATTGCATTAGCGGCTAGAGCTACCAAAACCTTTTACATAAATCCGTAGTTTCCGGGTTTCAGGAGTCCGATCGAGCCATTTTGATCAAAAACTTATAATTAGCGCCCGAGAATACCCATTGAGAGAAAATATAAGTATCACAAAATTATCCAGTAAAAACTTTTTTGCCTCACACGCACACACACACTTACACACGACTCGAAATCAATATTATATATATATATATATATATATATATATATATATATATATATATATATATATATATATATATATATATATATATATATATATATATATATATATTATATATATATATATATATATATATATATATATATATATATATACAGATTAAAAATTTTTTAAAGTTTTCGAAAAACATTTACGTTAATGCACGACAGAAAAAAACATTTTACAAATGCCTAAAATGAATACGTGAAGCACAGAATTTTTAGCTGTCCATGCAAATCCTGGAAACAAATATAAACGCGATGCTTAATTTCACCTCGTCTCTATGCAATTATTTTTTTGCTTTCATGCTGTCTTACTCTTCATTTTATATTGCCGGATATTAAGTATTTTTAGGCTTGTGCCATGTTTGCGACAAGTTCATGCAGGTTATCATTATTATGCAGCCGGTTGGAATGTGCGCAGCTACGGCCAACTAGGTTTGCTTAAATGCTTAATTGTATCGTTATTGCATAGGTACAATCAGGGGCGTACGCAGGATTTTTTAGGAGGAGGGAGGCGGTTCAAAATTGGTGACCTTATATTCGGGGATATCTTCGCTGGGCACCAAATAAAGTGCATTCTCTGACGTTTCCGAACACGCTCTTCTATCCTTTAAGCTCATAAAATTCTAACTTTTCGAGAAAAGAAATTTTTTGCCCTAGTGAACTATGAAAAATGACGTTTTTTGGCTGCGCTTATGCCTGAATTAACGAATAATGATTCTACGGCGCGAAGCACCGAAAATTTTGAGATTTTTCGATAAAAAGATGCCAATTTCCATGCATTTCCTTACCTTTTCAAAATTATTTTTGGGCCAAGCGGGTGGGGGGGATGGCCGCCCCCCGCCCCAGCATACGCCCATGATTACAATAAACTGCAAGAACTCACTTGACGATATTTTGTGCCAAAAATTGCCAAAAACTAAGTTTTGAAATAAGTTCCTTATTAGAGAAGCACGCAGAGCCTTGCTTATCGGACATAGATAATCTTTTATCAAACATTAGAAATAGCACATGTTTTGAATGCAGGAAAACCGTAAAGCTAAATGAAACAGACTATAGTCTGTTTGAAAGCGACAATTTCTTTGATTGTCTTGAATTCGTCGCCATTTTCTATTTCGGTTAATTGGCTTACAGAGTCGCTCCTAGTTTACTTCATCTACTTTCCCACAGCTACTGCACAGCTAACTTGCTGCTTTTTCAATCGTTTTTTGGTTGAAAGGTTAATTTCAATCTGCAGGCAGTAGAATATACTTTGATTTTTTGCCATGCTTTGAGAAAGTATGATTTTTAAAAGATTTTGCGACTTCAGACAAATACATAGATAGCTTTTTCCTAGTCCCCTTACGTTCGTCTTTTTTTGTTCCATTTGAGCATTTTTCTTTGTTATCACATATTCGTAAATGTCAACAGTTTTAAATAATAATTGAGTATATTTCGAATGTTCACGGATTGACTGTAACTCCAGTCGCCGAATTAAATCTTCAGGCGTCGACGATGAGCGCAGGCCGCAGAGTAGAAGAATACAAACACAGTACATGGGGTATTCGGGTGCTTTTCCAGCTGATGTTGCCATCCATTTTGTAACATTAAGGCGGGGTCTCTAATTAATTAATGCTAATGGCTTATGTACATAGCTCAAGCAGGGGCTAATATCAAGAGCTAGCCCTTTAACATAACCACTAATGTTTTAAAAGATCTTACTGTGCCTAAGTCAGTGTGCAATACATAGGATCGAATGCGTATCCCGACTAATACCCCCAATTTACTAGAGGCCCACTGTGAGAGAGCGAGCATTAGTAACTCATTACGTAGAATAATACGTCAATATAGAAAGGCGGGTATGAAAACCCTAAACTAGTTACTTAAATAAACGAGAGCATTTTTATCACACGGATGATCAAAATAATCAGATTCGGGGTAAATGCGATCGTTACACATTTTTAATAAGCGCCGCAGTATATTTTCTTTGCTTTCGATTTTTGTTCGATGATTTTGAGACAAGCTTGTTGTCTTTCGTTTGTGTGAATAAAATTTTCGCGAAAAGGGTTTTCCAATATCGTCACATTCTGCAGCATCATGCGAAGCGAACAAAATGCAAAAGCCTTGCACCGAAAATTTTCAATAGTCATTGTCTATTTGATCCGGCTTCATAAAAGCTTGAGAGATTTTAGGGTTTTTTATCGACATGAGCCGAGAGCAAATTATTATAGCCCAAATTTACATCCGTTAAACAGAGTGCAGTAATCTTCAAATGTGCTGGGTATGATGCAATCATAATTCGGAAAAAAATATAATTTATTTGATGAAAAGTAAAACGAAATTCATTTAAAAACGCGTACACGCCGCAAAGTTAAATAGTTCTACCACAACTCATGTTTACCAGCCGAATTTTTCAGCTCTATATAACATATACACCATAATCTTCGAAAATCCCATGGCCACTTGCTTCGTCGAAGACAGGAGGAAGGCTCGAATCAATTCCAATAAAACCAATCTTAAATCCCGACTCAGTTAGCTGAAACAAAGTGTTTATTAGGACGATTAATCGTCAGTAAACTTGAATATAATATACAACAATAAGATGAGAAAGGGTCTGCGTTTTCAACATTAAATCCTCCGTTTACTATGAGTCATAATGGAGCTATAATCAGTGTATAAACATTTTTCTGACCTTTCTAAATTATGTGTCTAGAAGTTTGCCAAGCCTCATTTCAGCCCCAGGCACATCGTTATTAATGTTTTAGCTCTATGAGAAATCATATATCAGCAAGAAATAAACATTTTTGGGCATATTCACGGCGATATCACAAAAACTGCAAGATTGAGGAAATAGAGTTCTGATAAAAGACTCAGCGGTGTCTCCCTTTTCATATGTATATCGAGATACCCTGGTTGTGTTTAACAAACAGATATGTTTCTTTTGCGTGAATGCTTATGCATTGTAGCAGTATATTCATTGTAACTCCTTAAAAAATAATTTTTGTGAAAAATAACAAATATTTTTATAAAGAGCATAAAGACCGCACAAAAGGAAACTAATAATTGCCTGAGTATGTAAAGCGCGTGTAATTTTGCGTAGACTATAAGGCCATTCAGTCATGGTACCCTTTGACTTTAAAAACATCAGAAGAAGCAGAAGGAACAAGCAAAGAATATACAAAAACAGAACTATTAATGCTATTTATTCTTCCTAAAAATTACAGCTCCTCAAAGAAGGAAAAAACCTTAACTTGTCTCCTAATATTTAGCTAAACCATTTTAACCGACGAGAAACCTAATTCTGGCAACCGGGATAGGACAAGAGTCCGAAAAATCGCAAAAACACCATACCAAAAATGCAATTCTGGGAAACTTTTGATATTAGAGAGTCTGCTGGGTTTTTGAGGTGGTCTGAAACTCCTACTCTCCAAGCATCTTGCACGCCCATGTGTGTTGTAACTGCATTACAAAAAAATGTGCATAAAAAATTGAGTAAATTTGTTCCTTTACCTTCGTGACGGGCATAAATTGAGATTCCAGTAAGATTGGGCAGAAATACTTAGCGATACAAAAAGGAAGCTGAAACAATAAATTTGACAATTGACTTAAAAGACTAAAAACTTTGCATCTTTTGGGATCCACACTTTTTTCTCAGACGGACAAAGCGAAAAAGTGCTTCTGTAGGACTTTAAGCTAAATTTAATTTACGCAGATTAGGCTACAAAAATGATTCACAAGCCTGATGCAGTTTTTCTGCTGGACAATCATCCTATAATCCCTCGACATGCTGATGTAGAATATCATTGATGTCGTACAAGCTTAAAACAATTTCGTAATCATTTTAAATTACAACTAAAAAAGGGTATCAATGCTGCAATGGCTTAAAAATTAATTTTAATTTATAATTTTTGGCCAATTACAGTCAATCTCGCCGAAAATTTCCGATTTTCAACCATATTTGGTCTTCATTTTGCATCGTCCTCTTCGGAAAATTTCCCATTTTTCCCTTCTAATAGTATAGACAATAGATGCACAATATGAATGATCTGGAGGGGATCCAGCCGATCTGAGAGGTCAAGTATCGAGCTTTTTCGGGCCAAAGTGACCTCAAAAAGCTACTTTAAAACACATTATTGCACAGTTTCTGGTCAATTTAAAGCACAATTGAAAATTTTTTTATTTTCGTCCGTTTTTTGCTTCCATTTTGCTCCATTTTTTCGAAAAAAATTCCCAGTTTTCTGTTCAGGGAGTGTATACCCCGAACGTCTCACGAGAAAGTCTGGTTCTGACCTCCAAACCCCACTCCCCCTTGTGCTAGTCTGTTTACGAGCTTTAACTATAGACTGAAATATTTTGGCAGGTACTTATTACCAATGCAGTAGATATCATCTGTCCATGTGAAGATGTCTGACTAGAAATCCCCTAAATTTAAACGTACAAAATTTATACTTACGACGATCTCTGTTCTTGAATGAAATTCAAATGTAAAAGCAAAGAATGATCCCGCTTCAAGATCTGACGGTAAATCGAATTTCGCTTCGTGAACCAATTTCCGCTGATAAGTTGTGTTCGTCGTGATCTTGCACAGCTGTGAAGATTAATTTATTACAACTTGTCATTCGAACAAGTCTCAAATATTAGGATCGAAAAAAGCACTAAACTAATGGAAAAAAGGCAGTAAAGTACTAAGAGTAGACTACAAGTATAAAAAAGTAAATTTTTAAACAAATTAAAAAAATGTAAAAAAATCAAAATTAATGAATACTCGTAATCATAATATTGATATGAAAACATATAGTAGAATAAAAAATAAGAGGTGTGTAAAGATTAAAAACAAAGCATAGAGTATTTATCAAAATATACAGGGAAAGTTAGGTAGGTACGCCAAATTGCTAATCGATCTTACAGTCCTTGTAAGGAGAGTAGATAACATCTTGTTCAAGTGTACATTTAAGTGTACTGCTATCCGGACCAAATTTCAAGCTCTCGATAAAAAACATTCTATCAAACTTCACTGTGTTGCAGCCAACGTTGGCTGCAAGCGCATTGGGGAATGGGATTGGATGAAAAAATCGCCAAAATCTGGAGAAGCATGCCAAAAATTAAATTCTGTAAGGGTCGGCTGCATTGAGGGGAATTTGAAGGTCTAGGTGCAAGGGTCTAAAACATGCTTGGGCAGCAGCTAAGTTCTGGGAGTCTAGGTGGTGAACAACTTGCATAAAGTCCTAAAATATGCCGAAAATTCAATTCTCAGCCGCATTATCCAGCGTGACGCGTTAAAAATAAATGACCACAATTCTAGAATTGCTCGTTTCGCGATTTTCAGTTTTAAACTTACATACATCACAGGCACAAAATCCGATGTTCATTAAAAAATCCGATTCACAGCTTTTTCGATAGAATAAATTTTTCCTTCCCCGAAAATACTACAATCGTATTTTTCGGTCAACTTATAGCACGAGCCTCATTCCTTTTATGCAATTTTTGGCAAGGGTCTTACGTTCAGTGCCTATTATTCATTTTTTGATTTCGATCTCATCATTAAAATCCGAATGATTCTTAAATTTTGTTTTAAGTTTCATCAAGTATTCAAGTAAGTATAATTGGACACGTAATGGCTCAATCTCAGCCACTTTTGAGAGGAGATGAATGACCTTCAATTTTCGGCCAAAAAAACGCCCATAAATGTCCGAAATTAAATTTTTTTCAAAAATAGGGGGTCGAAAATTATCTGAATTTAGGGAGCTGGGGGACGGCCAACTTTGGGTGGGGATCCGCTGTTTCCCTGTTACATGTACGTATAAGTATAATACCCCATTCTTTCTATCAATGCTCATTTCTATGGCTTGGCGGCCGCTTTTTTGAATTATTCGGAGCACTGCTACGTTCCCTGTGTAATTTGGGAGATAATTTCCGAAACTTCCAGCCCACACAAGCTTACGATATGGATGGAAATGAATCTTACATTGTGGCTAAAAATGAAAACGGATCATTATAATCCAATATAAGTAAAAAAGGCGGAAAATTTTTCAATAGAATAGAATTTCGGGTAAAGCTTGTTTTGCGGGTTGTATAATTCAATTTGATTCAATTACATTTAAATAAATCTGATCTTGCGGAGCACTTCTATAAACTCATCATAATATGCAGCTTAGCTAGAAATTTGCCGAACCTCGATTGTTTTCGCACCAGAGTAATGTTAAATACAAATCGAAACTAAATAAATTCAAAAACAAGAAAATAAGACGCCTCGAAAGTCCTTTTTTACATTTTGAGCATACAATTTCAGGGTACTTACTATAGTATGATACTGTAATACTTTGTTTGATAAACGTGAGTGAGGACCATTGATAGTGTCATCATGTCAATTCTGAGTTTCTGCCGACTAAAAATGCAAAAATTTATCAAGACGGCGCAAAGCGCGAATTTTTTTTCGTATTTTTACCACTGTTTTTTTAAATAAAATTCGTCACCTTCTTACTAATAAAAAAATTTAGTCCTTTTGCCATCTTGAAAGCAATTTACGAAGCTGTGCGCAGACAAAAAACAGAAAATAAAAGGTTCAAACCAGGTTACCGATTTTAATGTAAAGCATAGCAAATGGTGTATAAAGCACAGACAACGTGACGTTGCCAGAGGGGGGAGCCGAGTTCCAGGAATGGTCGTATAATTAAGTAATTGTTTTTGTTAAAGTTTCTATGTTTATGTACAAAGATGTTATTGAAAAGTCAATGAATATTGTGCATATGTAAATGAAAAATAATATGATATAATATAGCGTGCCACAGTAGCACGTTAAAGTGGGTTTCTTGACCCTTACTATTGAAATTTAGCCAATTGATGGATTTCTATTGAAGAAATGCAAAACATTATCAATAGGACGCGAAGCGCCTGAAAAATGTGAGTTTTATCTTTTTCAGGTAAAATTACCGTTATTTTTTCACAGTAAGCTCTTAAATTGCCATACAGTATCTTACGTTTCCCTAAAATCATCTGACATACCTGATTTTTCAAAACCTTAGATAGGGATAGAACCCCCTCTCATTCCCGTATACCATACCTGGGCTTGGTGGGTTTGGGCGTATGCATCCCCCGAGAAATCAAGAATAACCCCCCGTCAGAAATCAAAATACCCCCCTTCAGAATTCAACTTTTGGAAGTTTTATTGTTTTTTCGCAGTTTTTTGATGCCAATGTATAGTACTCAATGAGAAACGTTGAAAAATGGTGTTTGTTTCGCCATAACATCATTTTCAAGGCCATTCTTTGACCTTTGGAAAAATCTTGCAGCCCTCCCCCTTAGAACTTTGGTGCCGCCAACCTATGCCGTATACCCTTGTTTGATGAAACACTACAATTAATTTGCTGATTCAAGTTTTTAAACTCAACGCCGGAGGCCTATAAAGAGAAATAACGCAATAACCGGCGCAAAATATAATGGTTTTGCCTATTTAAACGAAATCCATTCTTTTGACAACACAGAGGTTACAGAATCCTTATTAATTACATTTACAATCACAGTTATTGTCCAGAGTTTTAGCCTTTTTTACTGACTCTGGAAAAGCAAAGGCTAAAATCTTCCTACGTGCACAAAAACAGTCCTAAAAGGTCTTCGTACTTACGAGAAAATCTTTGTTAAATACATAATGCAGTATTAGGATTATTACAGAGTAAATAGAAATATTATCTTGCTTAAGAAATCTTATTCTATTTGGCACATTAAATCTGTAGTCAAATTGTGAACTGGTGCTGTACAATGTTCATCCCAATTCTTGTCATGTTTCAGGCACGGTCGTTCTGCTTTGCTGGCGGAGTAAGCAGAATGAACCACGCAAAATGCTGCTTGAGGCCCCTAGAGTTTTTAAGTATTCAAATGACTTAGAAAATGAGCTCTTAAATGTTTAAATGATACCGCAATATAACAGTTTTCCATCGCTTTACAACAAATAGCTATTTTTAGACCATCGGTTTATTAAATTGGATCTTTAGTAATTTTTAATGTGTCAAATAGGGAGAGAATGGCTAGGATTTTTGACGCGTGCCTATCGTTTTCAAGCCCTAAAGGTCTAATTAAGAAAACTTGCGAGCCAACTTTCTCCAACCGGATATTCGTGATTTATATGTATTAATATAATGCTAATGCACTTTAATAACAGGAGTGCAGTGGCAGCAGACTAACCAAGCAAGGTTCCGTCATCATAAAATTTCCCACAGTCGCATTGCCATCTAATTCGATTTGACTTATCTTCGAAACACGTTCTGAAAATGTGATTTTCTTCCAATCATGTTCCCTTAGATATATCTGAAAAACATAACGTCAAGAATAGCGTGTATTTAATCAATAGCAAAAAAACATGCTCCGATGGAACAAAAAGGACGAATACACTTGGAATAACGCATCATTAAGCAATTAAGAGGAGGGGAAAGGCATCTATGCACGCTTATGGTAGTTGAAAGATTATACTATATAAAAATATAGTCTTTTTCGTTTATTCGAGAGTTTTTCAGTAAACTTTTTCCGAGGTAACAGTAAGTCTATCATCCTCCTTCACTGTAGGTCGATGAGAGATCATTGTAGCGACATAGCAAGGAAGGGTTTTCCGATAAAGTTTTTTACGGCATAATTCATTCACTCCTTCAAACAAATAAGGCAACGCGCAGAGCGAAATCGCTCATCCCGCTCACGCAATAGACTTCAGGACACAATCGATTGAAAATTTAAGAAGTGCCGCGAATTTCCGATATAGCTCAGTAGCAAAAGGTCTGCTTCCTGGGTTCGATTCCCACCGCTGGCATTTTATTTAGCGCAATTACTACAGTTATGTCCCAGCAGCACTGTTAAAATGCTCGAATCGAGTTTATATGGATGGTTTAGTGCATTAAGAATCTGAGAATCTCAGCCGCTCGCCCCCAATGAGCTTATCAGTCGAGTCATAATAAAACATCTACTTACGCTTACTGTAGCCCTCAAAAAAATTTACTGAAAAAGCTCTCAAATAAATGAAACAGACTATGGACTCCCGCTACAAAACGCCATAAATCGAAGTATATTCTGTGGCCTGCAGATGGGAGTTGTACTCCGGCGTGAAACGAATAACATGAATAGATTATCCCTAGAAAAGAAGCTATCATTAATCAAAAAACGTCATATGCATTCCTACGCGATCATGGGACACATTATTATAGGGCAGCACTTAACAAGACGGTGTGCTTCTCTTATATCATTTACGAAGCCATTGACGACTAACTAAATACTAGTTAGATTGAAAGGAGAATTTAATTTTGATAAGAAAGTAAATCGGTTATTAAAACTAATTTCAGCTTCCTCATAATCTCTCTTTATACCCAGTGAAAAATGTTCTGTGAGGGCAATTTTTTCAGAAGCCGCAGAATATACTTTGATTTTTTGTATTTTTTAACGGAAGTCTAATTTTTAATAGATTCTTGCAACTTACCTAAGCATACATAGGTAATTTTCCCATAGTCACCTGCTTTTATTTTCCTTAATGATGCGTAATTCCAAGTATATTCATCCGTTTTGTTCCATCGGAGCATTCTTCTTTGCAATTACCCTACTTTTAATTAACAAAGTTTGAGTAAATCAGTTAGTAAACACATACGGCAATACGTCATAAGAATGACATCAGTCAAAAATACGGAAAACAAGATTGTTGTAAACATCAGCATTATCTTACCTTGTTTACCTCATTTAAACAGATCAAATCTTTACAGCGTAAATGTACGCAACTACTGGGTGTAAAGAAGACTTACACACTCACATTTGTAATCCTGACCTTACATGTAACATTTGAAAAAAAATTAAGCTTCTGCGACGCTCTGGAACTAAAATTATTTACAGTGTAAACTTTACATAAGTGCTGGTTTAAAGAAAACACTCGAAATATTTGGTATAAAGAAAACACTTACGGGACATATTTGAAAAAAATTAAGTTTTACAATGCTTCGAAAGTATTATAAATTTGTAGTGTAGAGTTGACACATTAAAAATAAATAAATAGTGTAAACCACAATCAAGTACTGGGTGTAGAAAAAACTATCAGCCAGATTCGTTATTCTAATGTCACATAAAACGTTATATAAAAAATTAAGCTTCCGTAATGCTCTAGAACTAAATTTAATTTCCAGTGTAAATTTTACACTACTACTGGGTGTAAAAAAATAAAATGGTCAGATTTGTATTCCTTACATCACGAGTACATTTTGAAAAAGTTCATATTCTACAATGTTCTGGAAGCGAAATGAATGTTTAGCGCAAATTTTGCAGCTCTAAAATAACTCAATAGTGTAAAGTTTACATAAGTAATTGGTGCAGAGAAAATTAACAGTCAGATTTATAATCCTGCCGGTTCGAAGAACGGGTTGAAAAAATTAAGGGTTTGGAAAGTTATAGATGTAAAATGTAGTTTTAGTGCAAAGTTTACACCTTCACAATCACTCAATACTTGGCATAATTAAACGCGTTTACGTGCACGCGTGATCCTCAATGTTTAGAACATTTTTATAAGTAGTTCCGTAACCTAACTCATATCGGGATAATGTGACAGACAAAACCTGTCAAAAACTTCTTTCCACCTGAAAATTGGAACTTTATACAACCAAAAATAACTCAGTATTGAGTGTAAAGAAACGCGATCATTGTATGCCTTGAGATGTACACTACTTTAAAAATGGTCCGCACCATCCAATGTGAAAACGGAGTGGTTGACAGAAAAAAAGGTCAAAAAGGTGTATTTTCTTAACCCAGAGTTTAAAATTTACACCATTAGAAGTAACTCTGTTCGCAGTTTAAAGAAACGCACCCAAGTGAGCTGTGTATGCATTAAGATGTCCGTTATTTTCATAATACATCGCATGTACCGATTTATAACCGAAGCGGTTGACATTCTAAAGGAAGGTAAAAACGTGTGTTTTGCGTCCACTTCCAGAGTGTAAACTTTAACCCGTCAGAACTAACTCCGTATTCATCATACCCAAACGCGGTCAACTTCAACGTTTAGCCCTTTAACCTTAGTACTTTTCAATAATTAATGTTTTTAGGGGACAATTACACGAAAAATTTGGCAGACATAAACAAGTCGAAAACTCGGGCAAAACGCGTCTTTTAACTCTCCGATTTTTGCACTCTTCACTCTATCATTCAATAAATAATGCGAAACTTAAAAACCAAAAAAACGACATCTGGAGAATTTCATCCTGTACAAATCTATTCCGTTAAATTGTGCGCGTCACTCATACTGATTTGTCTATAAGCCGTGGACAAAAATCGTCCAAACTTGCTATATGTTATAACGTTACGTCAAAACTTTCTTCTTTACACTGCCGGTATTGAGTGTAAATAAAAAGTAAAAAGGGTGCATAATATTTTTTATTATCTATCTTTTGGAAAAATTGCACCTCTCAGATGAGCCCCGTTATAGCTGTGAGGAGGGACATATACTGTTAGTGGTATCCAAGTATATTATAGGTAAGCGCTAACGCGCTACCTATTAAATGCTTTTTAAACCTAAAACCATTCAAGAATACGTGTCTAATCCAAAAAATAAAAGAATAATTTGACTTACAAAATTGGACGACTAAAATATTGAAATAAGCCTACAAAATGATATTAAACAATTAGAGTAAATTATGATTTACCTGGCATTCTCCTAGAGTCGTGTTTACAATCTTCAGAGAAATAATTTGCAGTGCAGATATATTCATAAATTGGTGCAAAAGCACGGTTTTTTCGCTTTCTCCGATCGGTTTTACGCCGTGCGTTACGTTCAACACGTCTTTATAGAAATCAAACTTCAGGCTTATGACTGCAAATTTTGATCGATTGATTCTAGCGGTGAAAATTACGTTGAGGAAGGAAGTTTCCTTGATTTTACCTGTGTACCAGACGTGAAATGCCTGGCCATTGGTAATCTTTTTGAACAATGACATACGCATTGGCAGTTGCTGTTTTCAAAAATATGAAATGTGTAAAGCATGACCGATCTGCGGAGTGTCAAAAATAGAGCTTTTTTAGGCCAAAATTACCTAGAAAACTGGCCTAAATGCTAAAATAGCAATAGCATTAAACTATGTTATTCTCCAGTTTCTGATCAATTGCAAGCATTTTGAAGAAAATTTTCAATTTTTATATACTGTTGGCCTTTATTTTGCTACACTTTCCTTGGAAAATTTTCCATTTTTGCATTCTGGGGTTCCAGGCTGCCCAAGCTTCCCCTCATCCAAGTGCATGTCTAGTACAGACCCCCAAAAGCCTTCCTCATGTACATGGCTGGTCTCAATCATCACACAAAAGAAAGATTAAGCCCATGTATTTTTCAGAAAAAAGACGAAAGTCTTTTAAAGGATTGTGGAAAACGAGTAGGAATCGTACATGTACAGCAGATTATTCTGCGGGTCAACCCCAAAAATTTAATAAAGTGTCTCATTCGGCTAAAAACGATGGGTACACGTCAAAGTCAATGTTTTCAAATTTAAAAAAACTTGAGAAAAATTTGAATAAATTGGACAAAATATAGTCAAAATATGAACGTAAAAATTTGACACTTCAGGCCAAAAGTTAGCTATAAACCTGTAAGACAGCACACCTCCTACGAATTTCTCGGAGGTCACAGCTATCTTGCGAGGGTCTTTAGCCATTCTGAAGGGTCTAAACCATCACATCAAGACCACAAGTGTGTCGAAACCATGCGAAGGCAGAGAGCTAATTCTGAGTAGTCTGGATGGTTAGCAAAATCCCCAAAAACATGCTAAAAAAATCAATTCGGAAGATCTATCGAGTTCAAGGGATCTATCGATTTTTGGGGCTCTATTGTATTCTCATAGGTCTAAACCATAGGTGGGTGGCACCAAAATTCTATGGGGTGCAAGATTTTACCCCCACCCCACTCCCAGATGTGGTCTTAACCCTCAAACCCCGCTCTCACGTGCGGCCGAAACCATACGGAACCATACATGGGCCGCAAGTGAATTCTGGGGGTCTTATGAAGTGAAATCGCGAAAAAATCATGAAAAATTAAATTGTGAGGTCTGCCAAAATTCGCACTTACGTACATACGTCCGTCAAATACTTTGACATTACGAAAATCAAGGACGAATCAATTCTAGTAATTTAAAATTTAATAATCGATAAATCACTAATTAATTTGATTTCAATAATTTTCCATATCGCGATCTATTCTTTTAAAAAATTGTTATTATTTGTATCAATTACGATCGATTTCCCGGCTAATATTGCCTAAAGTATTAAAAAATGTAAAGTAGAAAATTTACCCATTTGGGAGCAACAACTGCGAACGCAGTGAATAATGCAAGCGCGATAAACTTAAAATTTTGAGCCATTTTATTCATCAAACTTATAGTTTCGCACTTGAGAACGTTGTGAGCCTTTATTTCCATAATTATTTCTTTACTATGTAGACTAATTCCACCGTTCCGTTTTACGCAAGATTACGACAAGTCGTTTGTAGATTAAAAAAGTTAAACATCGAAATAAAAATGTGCGATAGCTGACTGAATACTCGTAAAAAACGTATGTATTAGCCTAAGACGAAAATCAAAGCTGTTTGAAATAATATGAAAATGTGCACAATATTCTTAAAACGTGTTAGCATTTGTAACCAAATGCACAGCTTAGCGAATTTTGGCAGTCAACCATACATGTAGCGCATGGTAATTGTGGGGGTCAGGCCTAACAAGTTTTAAAGACCTCTTTGGGCTGAAAATGATGGGTACACGTTAAAAACACCATTTTTACGTTTAGGACAAAAGAACATAAAAATATAAAAAAATCTCAAAATAATTTTTAAAAAATCGAGTGAATTGAACAAAATATATCTAAAAATGTGTATATGGCGCAATGCGCAAAAATTTGAGACTTTTGAGCCAAATATGAGCTATGAACGCTTAAAAAGGTACACTTTTTATAATTTTTATGAAAAATCAACAATTCTGGGGGTCGCAGCCATATATGGACAGCAAGAAAATTCTGGGGGAGGAGAAATCGCCAAAAAATTGCCGAAAATCGCTACAAATGTTACTTAATCTGCGGAAGAGTTTTCAACTTCTGCGGGGGTGTATACCCTGAGACCCCAACGCCCATGTTCGTTCTTAGTTATTTTGCGGAGGAGAGGTGGGGATCAGGCCCCAAACCCTTCAGAACACGTATGGAGTCAGCTCGATCTGGGGATCAACCCGGAATCTTTTTTGTGAGCATAGCACAGTTTTCTGCTTTCTAACGAAAATTCTTAACATTGTTCTGTATGGCTCAGGTGCATGGATATGCCGATGCTTTAAAGTTTAGCCGTTGTCACACCTTTGAGTGTCCGGCACCTTAAAGTATCCGGGTTTACCTTAACCAAAATAAGGTGCTTAAAAATGAGAAAAAAAACGGATTTAAACATTGGGATAGAGTGGGCATCATACGTAGATGTAAAAGGATAGGGCTTGAACCCCCAAAAGCCTAAGTCTCTCCTAATTGATAGATCCGTAGAATGGAATAATTTAGCGTTTTTTGCAGTTATGCTCCATCTGATTGCCAGAATTCGGCCCACTGCCCATGTAAAGTAGCAGGCATTTAAGAGCCCAAAGTGTTGGGTGGGGGTTCGCCGACCATTAGGGGAGGAGTGCGCGAACTTCAATTTTATTCAAAAATTGAAAGAATGCCCCTAAAGTGGCTGGAAATCGCAAGTTTTTGCACAAAATCGGGGAGAGGGAATAAACAATTCATGTTTATTTATATTTATATTTTTACATTTACGACTCCGGTTATGGGAATCCCCACATCCTTGTTACATGTATGAATGGTAGCATGGTAGGCAATATATAAAATGAAGTCTTAGCATGTCTTTTTAGAAACAGGAGTGAATGGAAGCGTGTGCAGTTTAAATTCACAACATTTCTGACTGAAATTCGTAAATATCGTCGATTGTTCCTCACGAAAGTTATTTTTATAATCGATTTTATCTCCAAGTTCGTTAAACGACGCCGTTGACAAGGCAACGAATTATTCGTAATGCATGGGCTTGCTTGTATTTATGTACCTCAATACATTGTACAAGCCTATTTACCTAATTGTACAGCGAGTGATATGCGTGGGCGTATATGCATACGGGTTTCTGGGGGGTATTCTAGTTTCTGGGGGGGTTACATACCCCCAACAACACCTGGGCGTGGGGGATTTGGGGGTATGCACCCCCAGAAACCAAAATACCCCCAGAAACCAAAATACCCCCAGAATTCAATTTTTGAAAATTTTTTTCGTTTTTTTCGCAATTTTTTGATGCCAATGGATAGTTCTCGATGAGAAACGTCGAAAAATGGTATTTTTCGCCAAACCACAATTTTTAAGGCCATTTTTTTACCTTCAAAAAATCTTGCACCCCCCTCCCCCAGAATTTTCTTGCTGCCCACGTATGCCCCCAACCCCCCACGCCCAGTTATGGTAGTCATGGTACAAACGCTGTTCGACAGAGAGACAATATAAAAACATCAATGTTTGTTGCGCTGAAAATATTGATTTTTAGTCGGAAGAAGTCGGATGAAGTATGAATGAAAGTCGGATCCGATGTCCGATCCGACATCGGACGACACAACATGTCGCATCCTGTCGGACGCGTGTCGGACAGAGTCGCATCCGACTCTGCCCGACACGCGTCCGACAGGATGCAACATGCTGGTGTCGTCCGATGTCGGATCGGACGAAGTATGAATGAGCCCTAAGGCAGAACCGGACACTTTAAGGCACGGACACTTTAAGGTGCGACACCGGCATTTCGAGCGGATTTTCTCTTGAATTAAATTAAAGCTATTCGGACAATATGAGCCGCTTTTGACCCCAAATTTTCAAAAATTTCAAACTTTTAGGAAAAAAATGATATCCCAAAAACGACTGGGAAACGAACGCTTCAGAAAAATGCTGTCTGACGAATGCATGGCCGATTATCGGAACTATTTTCGACTATAAAGAAAATTTCGGGGTATAGCTTCCTTACGAAAGTTCTCAATCTTCCATTGTATCCAGATATCGATCCCTGGTGACTCAATGATTCGAAGTGACTCAACGATTCGATTTGATATGGGTGTAGTGATTTGATTTAATTTGACGATTTGGTTGTGCTTATTCGATTGGATTTATGGCGATTTGATTGGATCTAGGGATTTAATTCGGCGCTTAATATTTTTTATCTATGATTGTTTTTATAAACTCATCTATTTATTTATGATTTATCTATGGTGACTTTTCGCTACGAAATCCAAAGTTCGTCAGTTATGTACCTATTTGTTGATCAGACCAACTGAATTTTTTCAAATAAGGACTGTAAAACAAATCGTATATCCCAAATAAATGCACTTTTATACTTCACAAAACTTTGTGCGTAAATCTTGAAAATTTTTATCGCAATCTGTCAGCTTATTGCCGGAAATCGTTTAAAAAAATTAGGTCCTTACTCATTGGAAACAGGCTACAATGTGACCCCCATAATAATTGCTAACCACTGAAAATGTTGCTAGCCCCCGCAGAATTTCAAATTTCTCCGAACTCTATAGAATGCGGCACTCCAAAAGGCCTTCTGACTCAGAGTACGCTTCATATATTAATATTTCTTTCCAGCAATAGGCGCTGTAAATTAGATATTTGACCGCATTTCGTTCAACTTCATTTAATTTTCTAGACATAGCATATTATGCTGTTATTCTTTATCTGGGAACAAAAGAGTCATGGCTGATAATGTCGAAAATGTATTTTTTGGCGCATAAGCGCTCGTTTAAAGTTTAAAAAGACGTTTTAAAACTTCTTAAAAGCTGCGCGTGTCAGAATAAGGTGCAGGTTGCCCTGAAAATAATTATTTGTTTAGCTGGAGAGATTTGTACTTAAAATTATATACTTAGGCCGATTTCATTTATAATAATCCAATTTAAGCGTATGAGCCTGCTCACATAATAATAATGTTACAATAATGAACCGATTCAAAGGCAGAGTTATTAATCCATTAATAAAAAAATCAAAACTTCTTTTGACTCTTAAAAACAAGTAATTAAAATAGCTAGAAATAGAATAAAAAATAAAATGATAAATAAATAAATCACCGATAAAGGAAACAATAATTAACAAACAATAAAAACAACCCTCTCATTTTAAAAAGGACGCAAATTTGACTATTTGAGTTAAATTATAGCTACCGCAGCACATATTACCTTGCCAGCTTTTCGAATTTCCTTGCATAAACAGACGCCTCAAAATTTTTATTTTCTTCATTTCCGATTTTTTATGATAATTCTGAAATATTTTGCCCTTTCCGTTCATGTAAATAAAACTTTCGATAAATCAAAAGTAAGAATGACCTTGTTGTCGTTAAGAGGCGTGCAAATGGAAGTTTGGATAGTAAAAACTCCGGAATGGACAATAGAAAATGTTTTTGGGAAAAATGAGGCAAAATAAAGGCCGGAAACGGATGAAAAATAAAAATTTTCTTCAAAAGTACTTTAAATTGACCAGAAACTGTGGGAACGCCATTTTAGCATTTATAGCAGTTTTCAAAAACAATTTTGCCGAAAAAACATAAATTTTTGACCCCCTTCTTAGATCGGCTGACCGCCAGATTGACCATACTATGCATCTACGATTGTTAACCCAATTTACAGAGCGTAATTTAAGGCCAAATGCAAAAATTTACCATCAAAAAATTTCAATCATACAAGTAAACTTCTGTTTAGTCTGCTACGCATAAGTTCGGGTATAAGTTTTGAAATTTTCTATCGGCAGTAAGCCGAAATTTGCGTAAATTCCGCCCAGCTTACATGAAACGAAGTTATCTACAAATTCAAGGGATATAATGCAACCATCCGTCATTCAAATAAATATAGAATAAATGCTTTAAACTTTGGAATTTATACGACAAATCAAACAAGAATTCACATTAAAAAATCGCGCGCATGCCGATAAGTTAACTCCACCACAAAATCAATGCTGGCGAACATACATGCACAACGTGGGAATTCTGGGGAGGCTGAAATTATATAAGTGCCTTGTTTGGGTCCGAAATATGGTAGTTACGCGTCAAAAACATCGTTTTTGAGCGTTTCTGACGATGTTCTATCGTTCAAGAGCATTAAAACAAAAATATTTAAAAAAATAAAAATCGAAACAAATCGGAACAAAATATAGTCCATGAGTATAATGGCGCGAAACGCCGAAAATTTGGCACTTTTGAGCATATAGATTGCTAGAAACGCTCAAAAAGCATGTTTTCTACAAAATTTTTGAAAATTTCTGGGAACTTCCAAACAATCACTAATTCTGGGTAGGGGTGAAAAAATTTTTGCAGGGGGTTAAAATTTTTCTGGAGGAATGAAAACCCTCCTAGATCATGTATGTTGACGAATCTTTAGCTCTATGCAGAATATAAAGTATGATCTATGAAATGCCCACCGCCTTGCGAATTATCAAATACGGTGAAATTCAAATTAATTTTAAAATAACCGTCCGTTCTTCCCTTTTCAGTCATCTGAAACAATAGGCTAATCAGGAAAATTCGTAATAAGCGAAGTCGCACACGTACATGATCTTGGGGATGAGGTTTTTCATCCCTTCCCAGGAAAGCTCAAAGCTTTCACCCCACCCTGTATATATCGTGTCGTACAACTTCAATATTTTATATTTCAGCTGATAATTCCATTGTTTTATATTTTGTGCGAGCTATTGCACTTTTTTATAGAAAAATTGCGCACGATAACATTTGAAACTCGATAACTTACGCTGTTTTCACCTAAATTGAAGAATTCGGTACATTTATGCTTGTAACTTTTGATCCGTTGATACTTATGAAGAAAATGAGATCAAAAAATAATCTACATTTGAGGTTCCGGAAAACATAATGCAAATCATGTGATATTGTGCACCTGCAGTCAACTGTAGGCCGAAGCAAGTACACCACCTCAACATCGAATAATGCAGTTCAGTGAAATGGTTATCTATTCAATAACCACTTGATGGATTTCAATGAAATAAAATGTTAATTTTAAAATGAAACTATTTTGCCAGAAAAAGTTGTGCTATAGTTTGTTTCATTAAAGTATGCAGTTTTCTTTTGATTTTAATCCGTATGAATCAGGCTACAAAAGCGGTTCATAATTTTAATGCAGTAATGCGCTTTGGCAATAACAAGCACCTCACCATAAATTGATAAACTACAGAATATCACAACTATACTGTTAGTTTAAAAAAACTTTTGTAGGCACTTTTAATTTTATCAAAAACCTCACAGTTAAATAAAACGGACTATAGCTTGTGCCTACAGTACGCTATGCTCGAAACGCAGCTCAAACGTTGCATGGTCACTACAGTATGCAGATTTTATATATATATATATATATATATATATATATATATATATATATATATATATATATATATATATATATATATATATATATATATATATATATATATATATATATATATATATATATATATATATAAATAGATATTTTTGTATTTCAAATTTTACCATTTTTCGTTTTTCTGTTTAGTGACAGTTCGTCCTGTAATCTCAATTTAATTTTTTTTCAAATTTAGCTGCCCCACAAGGTACGCGTTTTACTGGCTCTACATTCCATAATATTCTAAGTTTGAGGCACATTCTGTAAAACCCAAAGAAGCGCTTTCGAATGATTACCTGTTTGTTTGAATTTGGGAAGAGTTCACTTTTTTTGTATGGCCGTCGAGTGGACGAAATACTCTAATTTTGCACGTTTTCATCTGCAATTCTTTAAGCTTTCGGAGTATTTCAAAAATTTTTCCAGTAAATTACTAGAAAATTTAACAATGCTCTTTCTAATGAGATACGTCTCATGTTGTCACGAGCGTCGCAATTTTAAATATTTTTATATGTATGTTATTCGTAGATACATAAGTAACACGTATATGTATAGCAATGCTTTCGCTAGCAACACGCTGTTTTTCTTTTTAAAGCTAAAATTCGTTAATATTAAAGTAATATAACCTTTTTGTGATATAAAAAAATTATGCTTATTTTCATTCGTATTGTAGTATTCGCAAAATTTAATGTAATGTAAATCGCTACGTTTATGTAAATGTGTAAAAAGGCGAAGTCGGAGGCAAATGAAATGGTTCTACGGCATATCATAGTCGAAAACCGATTAGAACTGGTTTTTGGAACTAAACAGAACACACAAAACGCCAGACAAGAAGGATAGCCAAGATTAATTACAAAAAAGTCAAAAATCTTGTTTACAAGTTTTAAGTTAAAATAAATGACCAAAAAAAGGAGGAAATGACAAATTACAACGCCAAAAGTGGGCTACAAAATCTGATAAAAGCCCGCCAAAAGTCTCCCCAAAAGTAAAATATGAAAAGCACAAGACCATACGCAAAGAACGCATGAGCAACTAACCTTGCTCATTGACCTTTAAGTAAAGCAAACTATGTACGAGGTCGCTAGAGGTTAGAACCATAAATCATAAAATGCAAGTTACCGTAAACACGTAAAAATGTTTATAAGCATGCAAGAAGATGCAAAAACTTGGGATGTGCAGGTAAAAACAAGTGAGCGGAAAAACAACCAGAGTAATTGATCAAAAAGGCGCCAAAAGCTCTGGATTCCTATAAAAGTGTCGCGACTCAAAGCTCTGGCTCCTTCCTTCATTTTCTCCGCGGACTATCGCCTTGCCCACGACTGAACTTTTATTCTCGACCGTTACTTTATACCGCCGATAATATTCGATAATTTTCCGTTCGTCATTACGCTATTCATTTTTTTAATCATTTTTCGACGCTTTCGACTCTTAGCAGCTTACGCAATCAGAACCCATCCCTTGCGCCTACGTCGCCATAATTTTTGAAGCATGTTAATCGACTAATTATTGGGAAATTGTAAGTTTTCATCCTATTTTCCAATGAATTCATAAATCCTTAAATTGTTGTTATTATTCTATCGATACGTACAGAAGGAGAGCATACCCAAATCTGCTTCATTATTAAATAGCACAAATTTCAATTAGAAAAAACCTAGCGCGCGAATAAGCGAATTTAAGCGTTATTTGGTGAATAATTAAAAGGGCGAAATTAGGAGTGACAATCTTCTGAATAATTCTTGTTCGTTTGGGAAGTTCAAAATCTTCGAAACTGATCTTTGTACACTGAAAACGACGCGCAGTACATCAACTTTGTGGCGTACGCGAATAGCGCTTACATTTTGAAGGGCTCAAAAGCGAGTCCATAACATTCAACGGTCAAAAGCAGGCACGTAGCTCTGAAGGGAATGAGGGGTCCGGACCCCCCAAATTCAGAAAAATTGGAAAAATGGGACTTTTTAAACGTTATTTTCTGCTATTTTTGGTCTTTTTGGGCTTAGTCCCCCCAAAATTGGTGTTGGTCCCCACAAAATAGGACAGCCAGCTACGTGCCTGGTCAAAAGGTGCCGATAAATCGATTTTAGGAAAAATTGAAAATAGTTATTTGACGCACGACAACGAGCAGGTCTTCATAATTACACAACAACCCTATCACTTTTAAAAGAAGCAAATCTTTACTTGAAACAGTTGAATTCAATATAAAAAATTTTACGACCATCTTAGTCAACGAATTCACAATAAAGAATCCAATCATCCATAATTCAAGCCAAGTTTTCTGCCGAAAGTCCTTGAAAATTCGATTTAAAAAACGCGTGTATGCCGCTAAGTTAAATCACCAAAATCTATGTTTTACAAAACCAATTTATTCTGCTTAATTTCTAAACTTCATATAACGTATACACCATAATCTTTATACGCTTCGCCTTCCGCCTGATCAAAGACAAGAAACCTTGGATCAATTTCAATAAAACCGACCGTCGTTCCTTTTTGAGTCACCTGAAGCAAAGTAAAAATTAAACTCGAAGTTGTCAGCAAAATTGCTGAAGTACAAATTTAAGTCATGAAGACGGAATTTAAGCTGTACATAGTCACACACACCACCACACCACACACACACACACACACACACACACACACACACACACACACACACACACACACACACACACACACACACACACACACACACACACACACACACACACACACACACACACACACACACAGACACACGTGGTCTTGAGTGGGGAGGAAAAGTTGGGTGTTATGCATCCTCCTGCAGGCCGAATACCCGCCGCCCTCCCCAAAAAAACTAAAATACAGTCCCCCAGATTCAATGTTTGAAATATTGTTTTGTTTTTTTTTCGCCATTTTTGATGCCAATACGTAGTGATTGTTGAGAAACGTTGAAAAATGGCGTTTTTTCGAAATACCCCCATTTTTAACACTATTTTTTAACTTTAAAAAATCTTGCTCTCCCTTCAACCCTCCAAAATTTTGGTGCTGCTTACCTACGGATACACAGGAATAAATTGAAGAGACAGTGCCTCTACACAAATTGTTTATCACTGTCTTGTCTGGTGATATGTTTTTCCTAAAAATATCAGATTGCACGGGGCATTTTCACATGTTTTCTAAATTTCGTCATATTTTGTAATGTGGTTTTGCTTTTTTTAATTTGGTGAACTACATGGCCTGTTTCAAAATTTAACAGCAAAAATCGATGTAAGATCCGTCTTCGACCAACCTCTTTGTCATCTGATTGAATAATCGGCTCCTACACATACCTTGGCCTCAAAAAACTTGTATTTTTGCCAAGCCCGTAAATGGCCTTCAAAATCAGGGGAAGAGGGTGGGTGTCAAAACAAAATTTAAAAGTCTGATATCTTCAACTATTTGAAGATGGTTAAACAATGGCGTTTTTTAGCGTTTTTCAGTCAGCTCTATATGCATAAATTATATGAAGATTTTTTATAAAATTTTCGAAAAAATAACTTGATTTCAATCACATCCGTAAAGTATGTTGCGTAAAATGGCCACATAGAGGGTTTCTCAATATTACTCTATTTAACTTATTTTCTCAATCGTAAGTATGTTTTAAGCTTATATATATTGCAAACAACAAAATGGTAATTGTGCACGTGCTGGAAAAGTTTTGTAATTTGCATCATGTCTTGCTCCAACTTGACCTGTTTGATTGACCGATTGTTATACAAGAAACAATTAATGGGGCGCGTAGCACTCGACAATATTAACCTTAAGGATTCAAAAGTGTGCTAAAATCTATTTTGGGGCTGTCTTTCAAGGGCGCTTTGAATATGTTCATTTTGTCCAGGTAAAAAATATTTTAATTTCTAAAATTTTGAAGGAAATAATCCCTCACATATCGCCACATCTATGTACCCAATTTGGACACACTGCTAAGCCAGTTCTGCTTTTTGGCAACCATGCATGGTATTCATACAATGAGAAAATTTTTTTGAATTTTCTTGTCAAGGAAAAAATTTAGAAATAGCGATTAGTTTTATTTCTTAACTTATTATCAATGCCGGTGGGTTTTGAATTGCATTTTCAGCATTGACACTATTTTTTTCTACCATTATATCACAAGAATACTAAAAATTATCATCAATCTTATACTGAAATGGGCGATTTAAAAGTTATCGATATTTAAATAACGTAAACTTTCTCCATGCTTCTATTCATGGAATAACCGCGTTTAATTAAATGCAACGTAGCTCATTCAATGTTCCACGAATGATTTGAATGGGCCAGAAATTTGTCAAGTCTCTTGCCTTGCCGTTGTCTGGGTTCTCCAATGGGATAATCACACAAATAGCACCAAAAATTTAATTGTAGGGAGACTGCCAATTTGGGACCGGATTCTCGGGGGGGGAGGCGGGGGTCAGACCATAGGTGGGCGCCACCAAAATTCTGGAGGTGAGGTGTATGATTTTAAAACGTCGAAAAATGTCTTTTAAAATGGTAGTATGGCGCAAAAAAATACCTTTTTTAAACGTTTCCTATCGAGCACTATCCAACCAATGACGCTATTGGCCTTTAAACAATATTAAAGTAGGGTGTAAACTAATTGCCGTAGCGCTCGGAGCATTGATATCTGACCAAAATTTGTTACACGATTCGAAAGAAGACACTTTTATCTATTTAATGCTGCCAGTTCTAACGTCTCATGTTTACATCAGCTGAAGTTATGACCTGTTGAATTAGAATGCAGCCTTTTTTTGGCCCACCCTGTATTTCCAAATTTTAAACGTTCAATTTTTTGCAATTTTTCTAATAAGTACTTTAAAAATTTGTGCACCATACGTAAAAGTTCTATATAGTAATTAACACTTTTTATCATATTCATCATATGGAGCGCGAGCGCGCACCTATTATGTACTTGGACCCCAAGAAAGTGACTGCCCCTACATCGACACTGGGCCACTTCTGTATTGTGAGAGATTTTTAAAAGATAAATAATAAAAAAGATCGCGGGGATTTTTTTATTTTAAATTTTTACATTCTTCCTGATCAGTAAAGAGCGTGTAAAGTTTTACTGTAACGTTCTAACATAAAGTTTTTAAAATTTTGGTGGGGCACACGATTTTTCTAACTCAGTTACGCATTCTGTTTAGCCTGTTTTTTTTAAATTGTAGACAAATAAGTAAACTCTATGGCACTATTTTATTTTCTTGAAAAGTGACTAACTCCAAGAAGGGCAGTGTGAAGAGTGTAAGAATCTGTCATTGAAAAAAGACATTTGGCCGCTGTCTTGTCTTCTTTATGTCCACCAACAACTACACTTATGAGTCCTAAGAAATTTCTCCTGATATAAACCTACTACAACTCAAAGGCTATTTTCAGCTTACTAGCAAACTTTTTTACACTCAATACGGAGTCAGATATAGGGGTTTAAAATTTGCACTCTAGTGGATGGTGTGAATACACAGGTTTTGTCTCAGATGCTAATGCGTTGGCACAAATTGAATAGAATAAAAATAAAGTACGCTCCTAGGGCTACACATGGCAGCGAACCGCGTCTGAAAAACACAAAATTGACTCACTACTCTAGGTTTAAAGTTCGAAATTAGGGGTATCATTGGGTAAAAAAACACATTTTCTTCCTTATTTTGATTTGTCAAAATCTCAAGGATGCGAAATAGAAGTTTCTCAAACATGAACGTACTACAATCCAAAGACTACAAACTGGTCTAGACCAAATTTCTTTACATCAGAGACGTTCAGATTTTCAAAGTTTTAAATGCGGTGGATGGTGGAAAAATACGTGTTTGTCCATTTTTTATTCACCAATTTGTAGGTTCAGAAGTCCTAATAAGTCAAAGAGAATAATAAAAGTACTGCATAAGGGGTACATACTACTGTAAATTGTGTTAATTTACATCAATATCGAGCTTTTTCGAGGGGCGCAAAGTCAAAAATCGGGCTGTTAAACGTGTTTATGTCTTGTTTTTTCTATGCTAAATCCTCCGGCTATGAGTCTTGACACGATCACAAGATCACAAGTATTAAAATCTACCAGAGATCAAACGTGATACTTGATTTAGGAGCGTTTTTCTGCACTCAACAATGATGTAAAGTGGTTTACATCATATATTCATTTGTCTTGAGACCATTGCGGAGAGTTAATTATTCCATAAATATTGATCGTAATATCAGAGTAATATCAGAATTACGAATCCGACTAAAATATTCCATACACTCAGTGATTGTGCAAAGTTTACACTGAAAATTTAATTTCGTTATATAGCTTTTGCGAAAGCTTACTTTTTTCAAAATGTTCTAAGTAAGGTCAGAATTACGAATCTGACTCTTACTTTTCTCTGCACCCCCAGTTGTGTTACGTTTGCACTATCATTTATCGCTAATGTGTAAAATTTACACTAAAAATTTATTCTACTCCTAGAGCGTTGCAAAACGTAAATTTTTCAAAATTTTTTCCGTAAGGTCAGGATTACAAATCTGACTGTTTGTTCAATTTGCACTTAGTAGTTGTGTGAAGTTTACACTCAAAATTAACATAAGTTTTAGAGCTTTGAAGAAACTGAATTTTTTCAATGTTGCATGTAACGTCAGGATTACGAATCTGATGTAAGTATTTTTAATACACAATAGTTGCGTAAAGTTTTGCTGAAAAGCTTTTATCTGTCTAAATAAGGTAACCCAGTCTTGTTTGAAAAAGATAATGCTGATGTTCAGAACAATATTGTTTTCCGCGTTCTTAGACTGCTGTCATTATTGTGGCATGTTACCGTATGCATTACCTGACTGATTTACTCAAATCATGCTAATTAAAAGTAGGGTACTAGCAAAGAAAAATGCTCCGATGGAACAAAAAACACGAATATACTTGGGATTGTGGATTCTTAAGGATATAAAAGGAAGGAACTAGAGAAAAAGATACCTATGTATATACCTAATGTCACAAAATCTGTTAAAAATCAGACTTTCTCTCGGCAACACAAAAAATCTTAGCATATCCTTCGGGCTCTGAAGAAGTGTGATTTTCTCTAAATGATTTTCAATGAAAGAAAGAAAGAAATAGTTTATTGCGACAGAGACGGAATTAAAACAATACAAATTCGATCAAATTAAAATAAGAAAGAATCATACACTGAAATGTCGTCAATGCAATGAAATATATTATCAAAAACCTGCGCAAGGACTATAAAGGCGGGTTGCGCTTTTGCACTTTTGCACTTTTTTTGCACTCTAAATGATTTTCACTTTATGCTTCACATCAGAATGTACAAACATAATCTAAAATGTTTTCTTTTTTTAAATTGCTTGCAAGTTGCAAAGCTGACTTACTTCATATCGTGGTAGAAAACTAAGTTAAAGTTGTTTTATTTTGTTATCGTGAGCATTATAGCAAGCAAATATGACGTCAATTGATTAGTGCACACAATCGTTGCGGGTATGCAAGTGTACCTATATCATAGGTAGCACGCTAGCGCGTACCTACCTTCAATATAATTGAGTACCCTGACATGTGAGCGCCCTAGAGCAACGGGACACATCTGGGAGATGCGTTTTTTCCTTCCAGGTTGATAATAAAAAACTCGATGAGGGTTTTTTGTTCACACTCAATACCGAATTTGTCATGAGCGTGTAGTTTTGGCGTAATGTTATAAAATAGACAAATCTGTGAAGGTTTTATCGGAGAGCTTGTACACAACTCAGCATACGTTATTCATATAACTTGATCATATAGAATTGTAGAGAATGAAATTCTCTAAATGGCAATTTTCTGTTTATGAATTTCGCTTTAGTTCCCGTGGAGTAATGTTAAGAGTGCAAAAAATGCGGGTGTAAAGACGGATTTTGGTCACGTTTTTTGCTTATTTCTGTCTGCCAACAACTCCAGTTATGAGTCCAAAAAACTTTTTTTCTGATATAAAGGTACTAGAACGCAAGTGCTATTTCCTGTTTACCTGCGAATTTTCACACTCAATATGGAGTTAGCTTTAGGGGTTTAAACTTTGCAGTGTGATCTATAGTGTGAAAACAGGTTTTGTCTTAGATTTCTCCGCAAAATTATCCGCTTATAAGTCAGGACAAATTGAATAAACTAAAAACAAAGCACGTTCGAGAGGCTACAAGTTGCAGCACATTGCGTTTAAAAAACCTCAATATTGAGTTACTTCTCGAAGGTATAAAGTTCGAAATTAAGGGTGTAACACGAGGGGAAAAACACGTTTTTCCCTTTTTTTTTGATTTGTCAATGTCTTAAATATGATGTGCAACTTAGGTTATTCCCACACAAACGAACTAGAACTCCAATGCTACACAATGGTTCGAATTTCTTACACTCAAGATAGAGTTAGCTTTTGACTTTTAAACTTTAAATTCTGCTAGTGCGCGAAAAAACACGTTTTTCACTTTTATTTAGTTCACTAGTTCCGACGGTTATAAATCAAGATCCGCAAAGTATACTGAAAATATAGTAAACCTAAAGGGTTACACATCATACTTGGACGTGCTTCTTTGAACTCAATTTTCAGTTAGGTGTGAATGTGTAAAATTAAAACTCTGGTAAAAAACACGTTTTATGCTGATTTTTTGTCAGCCAACGAACTATTCTAAAAATAAAGTGTCGGTGGTTACAAGCCACACTTGGTCAAAATTCTGTACTCATTACTGAGTTATTTTTGGAGGTGTAAACTACCAGCTCTGTAGTAAATGAAACGTTATCGCAAATATTCTGTCTGCCAAGTGCTCCGTGTATGAATTGGTATGTCTGCACTTATGTAAAAAACGAAGAACATCTCAAGGGTTACACATCGCAATAAGATGCGCTTATTTACACTTAATATTGAGTTAGGACAGGAGGTGTAAAGTTCTAAGTCTTGGGTTAAAAACAAGTTCAGCATCGATTTTGTTTACGATCTTCTACCGTTATGAGTAGGGACATGATCTCAACTGTAAGAAAACTTTGCGCCTAAGGATACACATTCTACTGAACGAATTAGTTTGCGCTCAATGGAGGTGTAAATTAGTTTGCACTAAAGATTTGCTTTGCTCCAAGAGTGTTGTGGAGGGTCAATGTTTTGTAAAATATTATCCGAAACATCAGGATTGCATATCTGATTTTTAAAATGCCTTACACACTGCAAGTAGTTGTGTAAAGTTTACACTAAAAATTAAGTTTAGCTACAGACTCAAATCATTCTAATTAAAAGTAGGATACTAGCAAAGAAAATTGCTCCGATGGAACAAAGGACAAATATACTCGGAATAGCGGATTATTGAAGATATAAAAGGAGGGGACTGAGAAAAAGTCACCTGTGTGCTCAAAAATCATCAGAATCTGCTAAAAATCAGATTTATCGAAGCAACACAGAAATCGAAGTATATTCTGCGGCCTCTAAAAACAGAAGGTGTCCTTTCAAAACATTTCTCACTGATTAAGTATAGAGGTAGGAAGGGAAGGAAGCTTTGGCCTGTGCTAAGTGGCTGAACCACTTGGAGATCAGTATCGCATTTTCAAGACAATATGCAATCAATATTCAGATAAGGCTCAATAGATGAATTATGACATTCGCATCATGCTGTTTAGTGTGGCTCTACAGTTATACGTGTTATGCTAGCACGATGAGATGATGTAGGTTCATTTTCTCCTGCCTCGACATTCTACAATGAGCTATTAAAATTTGAGGTCTGTCATTATGCATTATTGCATTTATTTTCATGTTTATCTCGCTTCCTTTTCTTGCGCCGTGTCGTACATAAATTCTTTGGTGAAAACCTGTTTGCACATGTTTAGTGCTTTACCGCACTTCTATGCCCTCACACACAGACGCGGGGAGTCTAGGGTATGTAACCCCGCAGAAGTTAAAAATCCCTGCAGATTACTGCATTTTTGGCAATTCTCGGTTATTTCCCTTCTCCTCCCCAAAATTTTCTTACAGCCAACGTATATATGCCCCATTGAAAGAGCGGTCGTTCGGACTTACATTTAGTTAACGTAAGCAAACAACATGATTTGTAGTTTTCTTCAACTCAGATTGATCAGTTCTTTTTAAGAATAAACTGTTGTGTTATTTATATCTCAAACTAAGGCCACGACGACTAACCTTCTCTTTAGGCCCCAAGATATACTCCTCTTTTTGTGTTGCCTAGATAAATCTGATTTTTTGCAGATTAGTTGATTATTTGCGCACATTGGCGCCCATCCTTTAAGGACTTTAATAATCCGCTATTCCGAGTATATTTGTCCTTTTTTGTTCCATGTATCGGACCATTTTTCTTTACTAGTGTCTGTTTCACGTAAGCTAATGCGTTTTAATTAAAAGAACAATTTCTTTCATTGTCTTGAATGCATCGCTGTTTACTATTTCATTCAATTGGCTGACAAAGTCGCTCCTAGTTTACTTCATCTACTTTCCTATAACTACTTAATAGCTAACTTGCTGCTGTTGCAATCGTTTTTTGGTTCAATAGTTTATTACGATCTGCAGGCCGCAGAATATACTTCTACTTTTTGCGTTGCTAAGAGAAAGTCTGATTTTTAAGAGATTTTGTGACTTTAGGCATATAGTCGTACATGGTAGTTTTTTCCTAGTCTTCTCCATTTACATCCTCAATAATCCACAGTCCCAAGTATATTCGTCGTTTTTTCTACCATCGGAGCATTTTTTATTGCTAGTATTGTAGTAGGGAAGCTACGGATCAATGGAAAATCGTATATCTCGGTGGTAAACCCGTGAAGTTGATATTGTAGTCAGTCATATTATTAATGAATATGTTGCGCAGAAGTTAGCAAGAGCCCGAGTAGTCGCTCAATACTACACACGCGTGTCAGATCAGAATATCCGGGAAACCGGTGCAGGTGAAATTTCGCTCACTAAGTAACGTGGTTGGCAGGTTGCGACGTTACGTTTAACCAATACTTATAGTCTGTTTCATTTATCCGAGAGCTTTTTCAGTTAATGTTTTCTGAGGTTACAGTAAGCCCTTCTTTCTAATTTACTGTAGGTCGCTAGATCACACTGTAGCTACGTAGCAAAGTTGGGGTTTTCAATAAAATTTTTGCGACATAATTTATTCTCGTCTTTCAGCAGTTCAATCAACTTGCAGATAAAAATCGCGCATTCAGCTTATCCTAAGTTGACCCTTTAAACACAATAGACTAAAATGTTAAGAAACGCCGCGAACTCCCGCGTAGCTCAGTGGTAAAATGTCTGCTTGTCGTCGAAGCAACCCGGGTTCGATTCCAGCCGATAGCTTTTTATTTAGTGCACGTATTGTAGTACGTCCTAGCACTGATTAAATGCTTAAATTACATTTATAGGGGCGGATTAGTGCATTAAAAATGAAAGAATTTCCGCCTGTTGCCCTCACCGAGCTGATCTGCCAAATTACATTAATTCGTCTTGTTTCGCTTACTGTAGGCCTTAAAAAAATTGACTGAAAAGCTCTCGAATAAAGAAACAGACTATAGTTAATCGTCAAAGACTTTATAAAGGAATTATGACAAACACACCATCTTGTTAATTGATGCCCCATAACAGTGCGTGCGGTGCTAGCGTAAAAGTGCACATTTTGTCGTTTTTAGATCAGTGATCGCTTCCCTTTTAGGAATAAACTGTTCATATTATTTATTTTTACATCGAAGGTGCTACTCAGCAAGCCGCAGAATCTACTTCGATTTTTTGAGTGTTTTTTAGCGGGAGTCTTATTATTAGTAAATTCTCAAAACTTTCAAAGGCGAATACGCTGAAAATGGTGTGATGTGCATTCTGCCTGATCAAAAGAAATCTTCTTAATTTTTATGTTTTCTTTAATATTTCACCACACTATTTTATTTGATGAATTTATTCCATAAGTTTTTCCCGTTGCATTTACAAAAACCAAAAATGTACACAACAACAGCAATAAACTAATTCAATTTCGTGTGATTAGATCTGATTAAAATAGGAGAAAAGTGAGCTGAAATCGCAATATTCCAAATGAAAATATCCACTTACGTTGATCTGCATGGTGGAGTGAAATTCAAGCGTAAAAATAAACATTGATTTCGCCTTGACGTCGGATGGTATGATGAACGTTTTTTCGCGAGTATCATTTCCTATCACACTTGTGCTTGTTATGAGCTCGCTTATCTTCTAAAAAATTGAAAATAAGCAGCTTATTATTTTAACAATCTCTTCCGAAATACATATCAATATTAATGATTGCAAAGGCATGTAATAATGAAAAAAGAAGGAGAAGAATTAAAAAAGTAAAATAAAAGCATAAAACAAAGGGTATTTGTAGTGTTCTTTGTAAATCTTCAATGTGGTCATATGCATAGGTGCACAGAGCACGGCCGATCTGGGTGGTCAGTCGGTTTGGATAGAGAGGGGTTAAAAAATTTAACTTTTTGGGATCAAAATAAGTTGAAAAACCAGTACAAGCGTTAAAATACTGTTAAATGGTCAATTTATAGCACTCTCAGAAAACATTTCAATTTTCATCAATGTTTGCCCTTTATTTCGCCTCATTTTCCCTACAAAATGTTCCATTTTTTCATTTTGGGGGTGTAGACACTCCAAACCCTCCCATGTGCATGTCTGGTCATGTAGCGACTTGACATTTTTTTCAATTCATTGTAAGACATAAAAATTTTGAAACATCCTAGTAAATTAGACAAAATAATTGAAGAATGAGGACATGGTGCTAAACGCCAAAAATTTTAAACTTTTGAGTAACAAAAAGTGGCTGATTCGCTTGAAGCACCATATTTTTGACAATGTTTTTGTAAAATCGAAAATTCTTGGAAAAGGCATTTTTTAGCGGTCAGCAGCCCATATGGGTGGGGCGGGGGTTTAGACCTTCACCTAGAATGAAGTAGACCCTCAAAAAAGTGTTACAATTTTCTAATTTTTTTGAAATTTTTGAATTGAATTTTTGGCACGTTTTTTGAAATGTTTGCCAATTTTGCACCAACCAGACTTCCATAATTCGTTTGCTGCCCATGCATAGTCAGCAGTGATTGTGCTTATTTATTTGCTATGCCTGCCACACACACCACCTTAGCTTTTAGTTCACTTTGACTGTATATCTAAATAAGTACAATACTTACCTCATTCGTCCTAACGATGCTCATTTCTACGCTTTGGTTACCGCTATTCTGCAATAAACGCAACCTTGCTAAGATCCCTGCGAAGTTCTTAGTGTAATTTTTAAAAGCTCCAGCCCATATGAGCTTGCTATGTGGATGGAATCGAATCTCGCATTTCGGCTAAAATTGCAAGAATCATTGGTAGCGAATTAGCCACGTTTTTTCTTATATGATTATCACAGCGAGTGCAAATTTCTGTAAATTCCTTGCAGCTAAGGGACACATCTGGGAGGTGCGGTTTCTTAAAATATAGATAATAAAAAAAGATTATACGCTCGTTATTTCTGTTTACACTCAATATTGAGTTTGTGATGAACGTGTAAAGTATTGGCGCCAAGTTATAACATATAGCTAATTTTGGTGATTTTTTCTGCAGCATGTACACAACTCTCAGTAAATCCCTCATACAATTCAATAGTATAGAATCGTAGAGTATAAAATTGTCTAGATATGCACTTTTTGTTTCTTGAATTTCGCATTAGTCCTTGAGTGGGAGTGTAAAGAGTGTGAAAACCTGGGGGTGAAAAAACCCATTTTAGTCTTTTTTTGTCTACCAACAAGTCCGGTTATGAGTTTCAAGAAATTTATTTTAGCAGAAATGTACTAAGGCTCAAGAGCTACTTCCTATTTTCCAGCAAACTTTTGTACACTCAATACGGAGTTAGATCTAGGGGTTTAAACTTTACACTCTAGTGGATGAGGTAAAAAACAGATTTCGTCTAAGATATCTCTCCCAGCCTTTACGCATATAAGTCGGTATAAGTTAAATAAAATAGAAAAAAGTGCTCCTTAGCTCTACCCACTGCAGCAAATTGCGTTTAGATAAACGCAATATTGAGTTATATTTGGGGGTGTAAATTTCGAAATCAGGGGTGCAAATTTGACGAAAAAACACATTTTTTCCTTATTTTGATTGGAAAATATCTCGAACATTTTGTGGAAAAGAAGTTTTCCTCGTAAAAACGTACTAAAATTTAAAGGCTACAAAATCCTTTTATCCGAATTTCTTTGCACTAAACGGGGAGTTAGGTTCAGATTTTTAAAGTTTACAATGTGGTGTATGTTGGAAAATACATTTTGTCCGTTTTTCGTTCACCACTTTCTCCCTTTAGAAGTCGGGATAGGTCGAATAAAATAAAAATAAAGTACATTCTTAAAGATACAATTCACAGCAAATTGGGTTTATTTACATCAAAATTTAGCTTTTTTGGGAGGTGTAAAGTCGAAAATTGGGTGTGTTAAACGTGTTTCTGTCTTGTTTTTCCCCGTCAACTTTCCGGTTATAAGTCTGGGCATGATCTTAAGGCTAAAGATGTACCAGGAATCGAACGTGATACGTCACTTGGACGCGTCTGTTTACACTGAACAGCGGTGTAAAGCAGATTACATCTAATATTAATTTGTCTTCAGTCCATTGTGGAGACTAAATTTTGTCATAATTGTTGATCGTATTATCCGAGTTATTTCAAAATTACGAATCCGGCTAAAATCTTATTTACACTCTGTGGTTTTGTAAAGTTTACACTACAAATTAACTTTAGGTGTAGAGCCTTAATTACGAATCTGACTCTCAGTTTTCTCTATACCCAGTAGCTCTGTAAAGTTTGAACTATTCATTTATTGTTAATTTATTTTACTTCTAGAGCGTTGCAACTTGCAACACGTAAATTCCTTTTAAAATTTGTTCCTTAAAGTCAGGATTACGAATCTGACTGTATGTTTTCTTTAAACTCAGTAGTTATGTCAGGCGCTTAATTTTTTCTTAAAATGTTCTATTTAACGTCAGGATTACGAATCTGAGTGTGAGTGTCTTTTAAACCCAATAATTGTGTAAAGGTTATGCTGAAAATGTTTGATCTGTCTAAATAAGGTAGGGCTGTCTTGTTTAAAAAAGATAATGCTGATGTTTAGAACAATATCCCTCCGTTTACCATCATGTTTTTGCAGTCGAAGTGCACCATCATGGCAGAAACTCATAGTGCATATTAAGCTATGCCTTCTTAACATTCTCTGACAGCTATTACTTTCATTTAGTGCAATTTTTTATGCTCTTTACGGATATTTATGTTGTTTTTTGTGAAAATTATTTTTGAAAAAGGTATAATTAAAAAACTATCACAATGCATAAGAATAGGCACCTGACGGACATTATGCAAAAACAAGAGAAAGATTTCTGTTGTGTTAAACACATCCAGAGGATGCATTTAAAGAGCTGGAAAGGAATAAACTACTAAATTTTCTCATTAGAACCTTATTTTCCCATCTAGAGTTTTTGTGATATCACTGTTAATAGGCCAAAAAATGCCTATTTCTTATTACTATTGAACTCCTCTTCGTGCTAAACCATCAAAAACGATATAACTGAAACCAAAACGAGGCTAGACAAAGTTTTGGACAAATGGATACGGTAGAACAGAAAAAATGCCTCGAAAGTGATTCATTATGCCTCCGGCATAGGACACGGTAAACGGAGGGATATTGCTTTGCGCGTTCTTGGACTGCTGTCGTTATAATGGCATGCTACTGTATGTGTTTACTGACTCATTTTCTCAAATCATGCTGATTAAAAGTAGGCTACTAGCACAGAAAAATGCATCGATGGAACAAAAAAGACGAATGTACTTGGGATTGCGGATTATTAAGGATGTAAGAGGAGGGGAATAGGAAAAAGCTACCTAAACATATGCCTAAAGTCGCAAAATCTGCTAAAAATCAGTGTTTCTCGGAAGCAATGCAAAAAATCGAAGTATATTCTGTGGCCGGTCCCTAAAATAGTGTGACCTTCTTTTAATAATTTTCAATGCTTCACCTGAGGGTTTATAAACATAATCTAAAATTCATACTTTTTCTAAATTCCTTGCAGGTCGCAACGCTGACTTGCTTCGTACCGTGATTAATAGAAAACTAAGTGTAATTGTATTTAGAGGTGTTTTATCTTGTTATCATGAGAATTATAGCAAGGAAACCTGGCGTCAATTGATTAGTGCACACAATCGTTGTAGGCTTGAAAGTGTACCTACATTTATAGTCTTTTTCACAAAAGTTTGAGCATAAATTTTATAAATTATGTTCGATAATAAATCGACAGATTGCGATAGTAGCATTGATTTGATATATAATTATCGCGATCCATCGGCTTGCTTTCGAAAGAATTCATAAAATTTATGCTTAAACTTATGTGAAACAGACTATATGTTAGCTTACACGGTTCCTACAGCTTAAAACCAACAATTTCTTTGATTGTCTTGCATGCATCGACGTTTGCTATTTCATTCAATTGATGTGCAAAGTCTCCTAGTTTACTTCATCTAATTTCCTTTAGCTACTACATCTTGCTGCTCTTTCAATCGTTTTCGGTTCATTAGTTAATTTCAACCTGCAGGCCTCAAAATATACTTCGATTTTTTGTATTCTGATTTTTAGCAGATTTTGTGACTTTAGGCATATACATCCTTAACAATCCACAATCCAAAGTATATTCGTCTTTTTTGTTCCATCGGAGCAGTTTTCTTCGCAAGTTTACATATATTTAAATCGATTCAAGTTCACAGTAGAAATTCGGAGAGATTGATAATGAAGGTAATTTTTTCAGAAATCCCGAATAAAGCTTTATCCATAAAGTTCTTTAACTCGCAAAAGGTAGCGTAAATGTTTTCATGAGAAAATCTCATGTATTTTAATTTCGCATTGATCGGCTAAATTTTGAAAAAATCCGCTTTTTCATTATGCTTATTTGACACATATTTAAAATTTCGCAGCAAAAATCAGTGTTAGGGGAAATAAACGACGAGAAATCGGAAAAATCTGAAATAAAGCGGGAAAAGACAATCAATTTTTAAAATTAAAATATTATTTAAAAATAAAACAGGTGAATAGTAAAAATATTATGTTAAAAGACACCTGAATTATAGCTTGAAGGCATGCAGTCTATATGAGGGAATACGCTAACATAATGGGTTATGCGGGATAAGCTTACCAAGCAAGCAGTAGACATTAAATAATCCCTCAAAGTCGCGTTACCATTAAGATCGATCTGGCTTATGTTCCGTACATCGGCCAGAAATTCGACCTTATACTGATTCGTTCCGAGGATTATCTGAAACACATTATTTCTTACAATTACACCGTAGAACATATGTATAATGTAATCTTTAAGAGTATCAGATCGACTGGGTAGAAGAAGTGATAGTTAAGTAATGATAATTATTATTGATAATAATTGATGATAATAATGGTGATAATGATGATTATGGTAATAATAATAATAATAATAATAATGATAATAATAATAATAATGATAATAATAATAATAATAATAATAATAATAATAATAATAATAATAATAATAATATTATTATTATTATTATTATTAATACTAATAATAATAATAATAATAATAATAATAATAATAATAATAATAATAATAATAATAATAATAATAATAATAATAATAATAATAATAATAATAATAATAATAATAATAATAATAATAATAATAATAATAATAATAATAATAATAATAATAATAATAATAATAATAATAATAATAATAATAATAATAATAATATTTGCACAAAAAACGCTTGTTTATGGTTATTTACGGCAGTTTGGAAGGAATTGAGATATCAATGTGCACATGTGTTTGGTAATTTGAAGAAAGATAACCTACTGCTTCTCCGAAAATTCCCAATTCGCTATCTGGAAAAAAACGGAAAATCGTCATTAGAATACAAAAGGAAGTTAGAGACAGAAGTCGAAGAGCCGGAAAATTTGAAAGCTCAGACTGGAAAACACATAGTCAAAGATGACTTAAATCGTAGTTTATTGCGCATGGAATGAGATAAAATACTAATAATGACAGAAAATGTTCAAATTACTACGCTTTTGCTGAATAGTCTTTTTAGAAACACAAAGTGTTTGTGCTGCACAGACAAAATAAATTTCTGGCGCAGAAATTCGCTCTGAGGCCTTTAAAAGAAAATCGAAATGTTTTAGTACGAAACATTCGGCGCGAACCGTCAGAAATACCTGGAATATCTGTCACCATGGCCTACAAATCGTGAAAAAAATTTGGACGGTCCGGGCCAAAGACCGCCAATAAGTTCTTACCTCGGCGTGCGTGTCAGGTTCAGTTTAGTCTATACAACTTTTAAATAGTGACGTCGAAATGTATTGCTATTGACTTATATTTCGGCACTTGGGTTTTATACCGGTGTCCACACTATTAAAAAACTATTGTTCGTCTTAACATCGAGCTTGCTCCCACCCAAACCTGCGACTTCGTTTCAATTCTCAAATAAATAACTTGACTTTCATGTCGTCGATTAAAGTACATAATGTGCAGCAAACATGGGCATCAACCAAATTCTGTAGGCCCGATGGGGCAAAATTTCCAAGCACCGAAAATTTAATTTAGGAGGTCCGTCAATTTTGGGGGGTTGCCGGATTCTGCGGGGTTCAGATCCCTCGGACCCTCTCACGCCCACATGTGACCAGCGACTTAATTCTGAGTTGGGCTTCGGATGGGACCCAAACGAAAAATTCGGGAAAACGATCCAAAAATTTTATTCCGAGGCGTCGTAGTCTGCGGGGGTATTGTGGATTCTGGAGAGTCTAAACCCCAACCCCTGAAACTGCCCTGCGGTGTGTAATACCACTAGCGAATTGGCGGGATGGGAGGCGGCCGCCCCTTCATCGACCTAACAAGATTGGCGAGATAAAGAATTGATATGCACTTTGCAGTGATTTTTGGCCATCGACCATCGTAATTTCTCAATTTTTTGTGCCGGTAATACTTACTAATTGAATTTTTTTGCTTTTCGGCTGCCTGAAAATCTTATTTTTGCAGTTTTCTTCCGTTTTTAGCACAAATTCTAAAAATTTTTGACACTGATGCAAATGAAAAAATACAGGAAATAATTAAGTCAAGCGTCCTTTTAGATAAAATTCAGTGATTCACACAAGGCTATCTAAAATTTTTATATTTTTCGAAATTATTGCGCATGAAATAATTTTGAATAAAAGTAAGCAAAATGGCGAAAAACGGTATTTGGCACGTGATTTAGCGGGTTTTTAGTCCTTTTTTGACTGTTCGGGGAGACGTTGGGGTACCGCTCGCACGTAGACGTGAGCAGTTGGGCTTTATGATTACACATACACGTGATGAGGGATGAGAGGGATATAACTCTCACTGAAAAGTCCAACATTTAGGTACTGTCGAGGAGTTTAAGCCAAAAATAGTGTATTTACAAGCGATTTATTAGTAAAAATGGTCAAAAACAGAATTTACTGTAGCAAAAATCCCAGAGTTTACCCCTCCCCGAGCCCTAGAATCTCGATTTCACCCCTCCGTGGCCAACCCGACCTTGTGCATCTATGGTTCAGGCGCTCATGAATTCAGCAAACTCGCTCTTGATAGAAAATCGATATAGCCTTATAATGAAATGTTCGACACGTTTTTGAAATCTAGATCCCAATAATTTCGTTGCTGCCCACGTACGGGTACCGCCACTTACGAAATTCTGGATTCGATACTGAGTAGTAAGTATGACAATTTACCTGGCAATCTCCTATTGATGCGTTTGAAATCAATAAAGAAAGGCTCCCCGATACCGGTAAGTTTTTAATTTGGTGAATCACTCTGTCTTCCTCCTTACCGACTTACCGATCGGCTTTACACCGTGTGTTACGTTCAACACGTCTCTATCAAAATCGAATCGAAAGCCCATTAGTGCATATCTTGAGCGCTCTACCCTAGCCGTAAAGAGCACTTCAAGAAAGGCCGCCTTTCCGGGCCAATAATGGTACCAGAAGTGATAAGCATGACCATCGGATACCTTTTGCCATAACCGCATTTGCATAGGTAGCGGCTGTAACCCGAAAAATAAATAAAAATAATTTTGAATAAAAAATACTTTTAAAGAATGGCTGATCTTGGGAGGACGAGTAGAGGTCCGAAAAATTGTCAAGATTGTGAAAAAAATAGTCAAATTCAAATTTTCAATTAGCTTATAATACTTGGCTATTCTACGAAAGAAAATAATTTGTGAAGTGTGCATATTTTTTTCTTGGCGGAGGAGAGTTTGAAACCCCAATAAGATTAAGTATGGTCCTAACCTAATCATTATTTAACACTAAAACAGCAGATTTTGCCTGTTGCATTCTAAAGAAGAAAACTTTTTTATTTTATCGTCGTATAATATAAAACTCCATCAGAAAAGAATAGAGAAAAGAAATAAATGATTCGTAGAATTAAAAAAACTTTCGGGAGAAAATGCGACTGAAAAAGAAGAAAAATCGAATCTTTTCTAAAAAAGGACTTGAGGATGATAAAAAAACTATAGATTACCGTAGTTTCTATTAACGAACGCTTTTTGTAACTTGCTTGCATTACATGTTTGCTAATTAATTTAAAAATAATAATTTATAAAATAATTTTTTTTATAATCATCTTAATACTTGATGATTTTTTCTTTTAAAATCTTTTATTCATCTTTATTGATTGCGTTCAATTTTAACTGATTTTAGTCAATATCGACACTTTGAGCGTCATTTGAAATTATTTTAAATTATTTTCTACAGCTAAAATATTATTTAAATAATTTACCCATTTGATGCAATAAGCTGACCCAGACGCACAGATTAATATAAGGGCGGTAAACGTAAAATTTTGGGCCATTGCTCAACGTAAGCTCTCGGAAATTACAATGTTCAAGTTTGCCTATATGAGCATAAATAGTGCGAGCTTAGTTCTACCCTTTCGGTTTAGGCAAGATAAGAAAATGATTGGTTTTCAAGGCAAAAAAATTAACGAAATTAAAAAAAGCGCGATAGCTCGTACAATGAAAAAAACAAAATTATTTAAAGCATTGAAGTTGTATAGTACAACATGAAAGAAATTAATCCAGAGAAATCAAAATAGGACTCTACAAGGACGATGGCTTGGCAGGTCAGACGGCTTATGAATATTATAGCTGCTAGTATGTAAAGGTTTTTATGTATTATCTTTCTGGGGGTCCTCGGCTAATAATTTACGAGCACAGTAATTTTATAATACTTTTCTCGTATATATTTGTCTATTTTAGTACACATGCTTTTTATAAATTATCTTGGTGGGGGTTGGGTTAGTCTTTGATTATTTACTTACGAGTATATTAATTTCGTAATATTTTCCACTACTTAATTTGCCGTTTACGAGTATGATAATTTTATTATATTTCTCTTACAACTTTACAATATTTTTCTAATTAGTTTTGAGCTGTTAATGTATTGAGCATAGTAAGTTTGCAATAGTTTCCCATTTTATTCTTGGCTATTAATTTATAGCAATTTTATGATATTTTTTCTCGTGATTTGTCTTACCGTTTAAGTCGGCATGGCTGCCCGAAATGCGCGCCAAAGCGGTTCCAAGCTACAGTCAATATACAAAAAGGGATACCATAATAGAAAAATGGAAATGTGATCTACGAAAAGAGCTAATAGTAAAGCGTTACAAATTCTCATAACGCGTGAATCTAGGTGGGGTTTGGATGTTGCTCTTCCCATTATTGATGATGTTCTAAGTAATCTTCATTTTCAGGTTTTAGTTTTAACACGTAAAATTAGGTTTTTCAAAAATAGCCGCTTCGACCAAGGGACGCGTTTTATGGCGATCGAACAAACGCCATAAAGCTTCACCACAAATACCAGCCGAGCGAGCGTATCGATTGCACGTCGACGATTGCTCGCTGTATTCCTGGGTCTTTAAATCTGCCTTTCTATATTAAGTAAGATACTATAATTTAGATAACAGGTCTTGCTGGGCGTTGGGCCTGGTCTCTGGCCTAAATTTCAGTCATAGAAGTCTTGCTGGGGGTATGTTTGCGGCCTATTGCAACATGCATTTTTTGGCTTAAAAAATGATTATTTTCAGACATCCCGAAATTATTACCGAAAATTTCGAGGATTTGGCTCAAAAAACGTACACTGGTATCATCAAATGCACATTTCTACCGCTTCAAGGCCTCTGCTATCCCGTTTTTTCAAATCGAAGAAATTGAAAACCACTTTTCCCTTATGCAAAACCTGCGTCGATGGTCAAATCGATTGCTGCGAGCACAGGGACCAGGAACATACCATTACGGGCGCCTAGGTCTCGTTGGAGCTCTACAACGCTATGGACCTCGAAAGTTATGAATTATAAATTACAAAAGTATAAATATAATTATAAATCCTACAGAGTGTTAAAATTTTTATATTTCACTAATTTTTTTCAATTTTGAAGGTCCTTAAAATTTACGAGATTTGGCATTAGGTGCGATATCTCGTGCAATTTAAAAAAAATAAAATCATCAGCTGAAATATAAATTATTGAAGTCGCTCGACACAAAATATAAATACATGGTGAGTAAAAAACTAACCGCATATATGTCCTTATTACTTCTCTGATACTGAACGGAATTAGGCGATTTGCTTTGCCTAATATCCAATGATCTCTGCAAGGTTGTGGTGAAATTCTGTTTATGCCGGTTAAGCTGTTGTTTGTGTAAACTAGATTAGGCACCTTTAAAACATTATGATTTTTTATCATGACATAAGGATTGTGTTTTGATTTCCTGATTTTAATACACACATTAATAATTTTGATATTGATTGATTTATTAGTATTAATTAACTGCATTATATTAATAGATGAGATCAATATTTACATTATTATATTTAATTTTAATTGTTTGTATTTAAGCTATTTACGTCCTTTAAATATAGGTCGAACCGAGTATTCTATTTATTGTTGACGTGAACCGGCCGTGCGAATCGATGTATTTCTATTGTCCTTCTTGACAATAAAAAACTTTCTAGGACGATCCTTTTATTGAATAATTTGATTGGATTGTACCTCTCTACCATATATGCATGAACTTGGGAGGTTTAGAGGACTTTTAGCCCTTCCTAGAAAAATTTAAACCCCAGCAGAAATTTTTTCACCTTCCCTCCTTTTAGAATTGATGATTTTTCTGAAGTTCCCAAAATTTTTTTAAAAATCCTTATAAAAATGTTTTTTATGCATTTTTAGCTATCTATTTGCTCAGAAGTGACAAATTTTCGGCGCTTCGCGCTTTTTATCCATATTTTGACCTATATATTCTTCAACTTGTTCGAGCGTCATATATCCGTGTTTTGACCTACATATTGTTTAATTTGTTCGGTTTTTTTGTTTTGAAATTTTCTCATGTTTTTATTTTCTAGAAATAAATGCAACGCCGAAACGCCAAAAATGATGTTTTTGACGCGTATGCACCATTTTTGGGCCCAAAAAAGGCACTTCAAAATTTCATTATCTCTTAGAATTCCCATGCTGTACATGTCTGCTTTTTTAGCCCGTTTTAATGCAATATATTTTATTTTTCAAGCCGGCATTCAACTTTGAGAAAAAGTTCAAAAAATTATGGCAAAAGCAAATCATATGTGGTTCGATTTGATTTAAATCCTTAATTGTCATCGCATGTAGCCTCTGAAGTTATATTAATAGTTACGATGATGTTTCTAATAGATATAATGCAATTTAAGTCGTTTTTAGTGAAGAAAGCGTCTGCCAGAAACGTTATTCGCCTTTGCTGTCCTGTACCTCTACAGTGCTTTATGACAGTTGACTACAAATTCTTTTATTCTGAAACCGTTTTATTAACCTATCATTCAGCCAACTCGTCTTATAACTTTTCGAGTTGCTGCTAAATAATTGGGCTGCTATCAGAAGTTGCCCCAAACCATAAGCGTAGCAAGGTGGGCATTGGGGGCACATGCCCCCTCCCAATTTTTTTCAGAAATATTGTTGATTTGTCTGTTGCAATACTGTGTGTCCAGAACTCTGAGTTCAAAAAGGCAAAAACGTCAAAATTTTTCGGCGCTTCGCGCCGAGTCATTATTATTTATTGTTACATAGATCTAATGAATTAAAAAGCTTGAATCATCTAAGATAATCCAGCACTTCACATCACTTTAGTAATTTAATGCACTATTTGTTCGTTGATTGAAACTGTGCGCATGGTTGTTGAGCCTAATAGTAAAAGTGCGAAAATGATTGTGTACCAGTTTGTCTATTCTCTGCTTTGTTTGTCTTTTGTGAACCACTTCGTCTATTCTTTGCTTTGTTTGTCTTTCTTTACAAGGGCACATAATCCTATTTTAAATGAAAGAAATGGCCAAATTTTCTTATGTTTTTGCGCATTTCCTGTTTTCTGAACTGCATCTTGTAAATAAGAAGGCCACAAATGGGCCTGAAAACGGTAAAAACAAAATTTTCATCGATACATTTTTCTATATCTTATTGGTGGCGACCCGTTGCTGCGCTATGTAATTAGCAGAGGTCGAAAAACGCATTTCAGCTCAGAAGTTTTGTGCAATGTAGAAGTTCATCAAGTTTAAGTGTTTTTGGACTTGCTTGATTCAGAACCGAGATTTGGCCGATTTTGCGAAAATTTTGACGTTTCTATTTAACATTGAAATGCTTTTTTTACAAAATTTTCCGGGACTCAGCCCCGGACCCCTCTGAGAACGCTTGAGCGCGCCTCCCAGACCCCCACAACCGTAAGATCTCGTTGTACATGTGCAATGAGATTTTAGGGAGAACAAGCCAGGTAAAAGAGTTAGGAATTTCTAAAAATTGTCGCTGTTTCGCGCCGGCGTTAATTTGTCTTTTTTGTATGATTTAAGCGATATAAATTGAGTTTAAAGTGCAAAAAAGTCAACATTTTCCGGCGCATAGCGCCGCCAGTTCCTGTTCTTTCTTTTTGTAAAGCTCTAGCATTGCGCTTAAAAGCCTGAATCACTCAAAATATCTTCAGACAAAGTAAGTAATTCGCAGTTTTCTTGTTAGAAGCTTGAACTGTAAAAATTGTTTTGTACAAATTTGATAATTTTTTGCTCTGCCAGACTATTAGTATTCACCGAGCTACAAAATGTTAGGGGCGGTAAAAAATGACTTGTATTTCTCGGCATTTTGCGCCACTTATAATTTCCGAAATGTTTGTCAATAGAAAGGCCGTAAATTCTACATGAAAACGGTAGAAATTCCTAAAATTTTGGGCACTTAGAGCCGCTTCACACTTTTTGTATTTTTGATCGTCAGAAACCCATAAATTAGCTAGGATACTTTAGTGTTTTTCATATTCGGCAACGATTTTTCCTGATGTACAAAGACTTTTCGGGACCGTCTTTGTACAGGTACAACGATTTTTGGGAAGACGAAAATTGCAAAAAAGGTCTAGAATTTGTGAAAATTTTCCGCGCTACGCGCCAAAATGAGTGATTGTGTGTTGTATATATTTTTATACTGGCGGAAATCGCATTTCAAAAGGAAAATGTCGAATTTTCCGGCGCTTCGCGCCGTTTTAAGACGATTATTAGTGATTTTTGCCCTTAGAGACTCAGAAATTAGCTGAAATACACTACAGAAAGTCGAACAACTGTGTTTACTACACTAAACTCGCTACCGTACCATATTATAGTACTCAAAAATGTGTGTCTTCAAAATGTTCAAAGACTTTGGGGACCATTTTTGTACATGTACAAACGGACTTTATCACTGGCCTACAATACTAAAGGTCGAAAAACTCAGTTTTACTATACATAACGTTACTGGCATTCAATGCAAAAGTAGTCTTAAAACATTTTTGTTCCCCCGAACCAAAATCCTGGCTACGCCTCTGCCCCCAACCGCACGTCTGCTGATATACATGGCCCTTTTTTAGCTACCCTGTATATATCGTGTCGTACAACTTCAATGTCAGCTATAATTTTATATTTGAACTTTGTAACAGCTATTGCAATTTTTTATACATAAATTGCGAACGATAACAGGTTAAACTCGATCAGTGCAAGGAAAATATAGATCGCAGCTTACATGAGTTGGGCCGAATTTCAGGACGTCGGAGAAGCGAGTGCAAAGTTTTTTTAAGGGTTGAAAGGTGCCGAAAACTTGATGTGGAGGGCAAAAAAAACATTAGATCATTTGACTCACAGAAGCGAGCAAATTTTTGCAGTTGCAAAAACAATCCTTTTATTTTAAAAAGGAAGCAAAGCTAAGTGTTTCAGCGTAATTATGTCTACTCGTAAGTCAATAGCTGTGCGATTTTACATATAAAACATAGTTTTTTTACTGTCGAACTTTCGATAATTCAGAATTATGCTTTTTGTTCTATTTATAAGTAGAAAAATAAAATTGAAATAAAAATCGAAAAGGCAATATCCCATTTAACTGCGGCAACATGCAGGGCCATAATTAGGGTAGGCGAACAGCTTTTAGTGGCCTTCAAAATTCGCAATGTTTATACATATCGACAAAAATTCTCATGCTGTACATAATGTACAGCATGAGAATTCTGGGAAGTCAGCTACAAAACATTCGTGGACTAAAAGTCTGGATACAATCAAAAACATCATTTTTCTATATTTCTAAAATTCTTTTCCTTTTTTCAAAATATTCGATGAAATTGAACTAAATATTGTTAAAAAATGACTAGCGCAGAAAAAACTTTCGAATCAAAAGGATCCATCACCGTATTTGAAAAACTATAAATTCTGGGAGTCACACCCAGCATTTTACGGGGGTCAGTACCATATAATTCTGCGGGGGTCAGTCCCCAAGAAAGTATGTGACTTATTTTGGTAGGTGATGTTAACACAAATTTTAAAGCATAAAGGATCAAAACTGCCCTTAATATTAAAAAAATGCGCTGAAACTAGAGAATGTTAAAATTTGAGGATTTTTGCACGATACAGTGTGCAAAAATGACTCTAAAATTTCGTGTGAGTCTAAACATCTTTCTCTTGCTCAAAGTAATATGAATCTTACATTAAATTACCAGGTGTGCACTTTAGAATATCAAAGTTAATTAATTTAGCAAATAGTAGACATAAAACTTTCTAGAGATCAGACAAATGCTTAAGTTGGACCAGGGACGAGCTGCTTTATGGCCGTGAATTTTGTTTTAGAAATTTCTAAAAATTTCAAGAAAAGTTCTTCGAGAAAATTCAAGAAAATTCTGGAAAATTAGAATGATGAACCAGAATAATATTGACTGTTGTACCTCAGTACTGTGATAAAAAAGCAGGTCATAAATCTTATTAGCCTAAATATTTCGTACATGTATTCGTAAGTTTATATGTAATCCATTCACGAGGTTATTATCTGTAGTTTACACGTATTTCGAAACATAATTTTATGTGATTGCCAGATTTTAGCCTGCTTAAGATAAAAAACCTAATAAATCTAAAATCTGGGTCACACGTGATTAAGGAATTGAATTTTTTATATTTGGGCGACCGGGCCGCCAACCCCCTAAGCACGGCTGTAGCAATACGAGGGTAAATACGGAAATTTTGCACCGAAAATCTTAAATAATGTCAGCCAATGAATGTTTCTATGTCTATCCAGTCTGCCTTACTTAACTTTGGGCATAGAGTGCAAGATATGGGCAGTGTAGAAGCTGACATTTGCGAAAATTGAATTATCAATGCAATTATCTTGATCCGTCGGCTTCTTTGTCAGTAAAACCTGTAATTTGTCATACCCCAGGTTAATTGGGACTGTAATATTTCAAAATAATTCAATTATGATAATTTAAGGATTTCCTTGGTCAATAAAGTTACAGAATATTACGCAACCATCCATGATTCAAACCACATTTTGTGCGAAAAATCCTAAAAACTTAAAAATTTTTCCGACGGAAAGTCATAGCAAGTTAACATCATCCAAATCTACATATGTTGTAGCAAATCAGTTCATTTTGTCAAATTTATAGCTTTATATGACGTATACGCCATAATCCCGAAGCGATTCGCCTTCCGCGTGATCAAAGACAAGGAACCTTGGATCAATTTCGATGCTACCGACGCTATTCCCCTGTTCAGTGATCTGAAACGAAGGATCGTAAAAAACAACAAAAAAATGATTGAGTTGAAGCAGTGAAAGTGAACTTGCTGAAGTTCAAGTTGCAATTCCGAAGTTGAAGCTTAAATAGAAGTTGCGTTTGGATAAAGCAAGAAGAGACAGTGACTATGTTCTTACAGACTGTTCGGCCGGATAATATATTTTTCCTAAAAAACATCGGCACATTACATGCGGCATTTTCACCTAGCTTTTTTAAAAATCACTGTATTTTGTAATGTGGTTTTGCTTAAATTGGACATGGCCAACTATAAACAGTGTGTTTCCAAATTCTTTGCACATTTTCAATCGTTTAAGTTATTTTCTCGATTTCAGGTACCACGTGGTTTATACACTAACATGCGTTGCAAAAAACAAAACGAAAAATTAAAAATTGCGCATGGAATAGCAGAAAAGTCTGAGATATTCATCGTGTCTTATCCAAACTTGACCTGCTTGAATAACCGATTGTCATCCAAGGAACAAATAATCCGGCGCAAAGAATTAGTGATTAGCTCAAAGGTGTGCTAAAATCTGTCCTGGTAGTCTTTCTGCGCTTCGAAAATTTGCACTTTCTTATATAGTAACATTGTACAGAGTACTTTTACTTTCAAAATTTAGAGGGACTAGTCCTTCATAACCCGCAACAGCTTTGTGCCAGACTTTGGCACAATGAGCCATTTCTATTTTCAGCAAACATGACGCAGAAAAAAGTTTCGGAGTGAAAGAATGCCGTTCAGGCTTAGGCTTACTTATAGGTGACTTTTCTCTCCAGGGAAAAAATTTTGAAATAATGATACGTTCGATTTTTTTATCCTAATAATAATAATAATAATAATAATAATAATAATAATGCCACTGGGTTTTGAAGTGCATTTTCAGCATCGGCACTAATCTCTCTACCAGAATACTACAAGAATACAAAAAATATTAAAAGTGTTATGCTGAAATAGGCTTGAAAAATTATTGAAATTTAAATAACGTTTATCAGAGCTACTGTTAAGAGAAGCAGCTCATAAGCTTTAAATGCTGCACGTTTAGCTCATTCGGCAATTAGTGAATCACTAAGTTAAGTTACAGATGCTTTTGAGTCTCCTTACTGCAAAGAAATACGGAAATTTAGAAAGAGATTATAATTAGGCACTTAAAGGGGTGGATTTAAGGGAGGTGAGCAAGGGCGCCCCTCCTCATTGGCCAAAAATATTTGGCGAGATAAAGAATGTATATGCGATTTGCAATAAATTTTGGCCGTCAGTGACCATAATTTCTCAGATTTTTCCGGTGCTACGCGCCGGATGATACTCATTAATGACATTTATTTACTTTCTTGGCGACCTGGGAGCCATTTTCTGTTCATGTAGGTTTCAAAAGAATTTTAAGAGCAGAAACATCTATTTTTGCATAGTTTTCTCCTATTTTCAATCAAAAATTTCGATAATTCACATCAGATGCTGTAAAACAGGAAACCAAACAGTAAATCATGCTTCTAGACGTCTATCCGCCTGAATTTCACCAATTTTCCGGCGCTTCGTGCCAGATTTTTGTTAAAGCAAAGAAATTTAATAATCATTTCGCACAAAATTGTTAAAGATTTTAAAATTTTCAGAAAAAATATTGCGTCAAAAGTGATTTTATGTAAAAGTAAACTATGTAAAATACCGAAAAAACGCTATTTCGCGCTTTAAGGGCAAATTTGTGGACCTATTTTTGACTGTTTTTGGAAAAGTTGGGATACCGCCCCCCTTCGGAAAATCACAGATCCGCCACGGGGAACTTATTGGAAAGCGAATTCAATTTTCTTTTATCATTTTTTTGTCATATTTCAATTTAGCGAAAAACTTTCAAATTTTATAGCTACAGTAAGCCACATTAGAAAAATACCTAAAATTACAACAAAGCGCGTTTTTTTACTTTAGCTTGTGATACTGTTCTGGAAACTGGCAGAGAATTCGAGTCTTAGTACACTCTAGTAAATTCATCTTTTAGTCAAGCTTTTAAATTCGCCGTTCGTTATACTACCCCAGTTTTTCAATATGGCTGCCTCATAAACTATGCATACTGTGCGCCGTAGAATCTATATTTATGATTTCATGTTTTAGAAAATCTTGGGAATAAAATCCATTTTTGTATCTTCTTTTTCATTTAAAACTTTTGATTGTTTCGTCAAATTCCCAATTATTTCCAGAGCCAGAAAAATTTATGTCATTTCAAATGTGCCATAAATCAAATTCTAATTTTTTATATCTCTCGTTTGAATCATAAAATCTTTATGATAAGCTAAAATTTATGAACTTGGAATAACCCGCTGCATAAATTATTCACTGTTTAACTTACCCACTGCCTTTACTAGAACAAAGATTGTACGCAACAAAAAAGTAAACTCAATTACTTGTGAACAGAGACAGGAAATCTGATCAAAATAGCGAATAAGTGGACTAAAATTGCGATGATTTAAATGAAAATTTTTACTTACGTTGATCTGCATGGTTGAGTGAAATTCAAGCATAAAAACAAATGGTGATTTCGCCTTAATGTCGGGTGGTAACTTGAAGTTTCCTTCGTGAATTACATTCCCTAGCACAGTTGTGCTTGTTCTGAGCTCGCAAATCTGTTAAAGCATCAAATATGACAATTACTATTTTTGCATTATCATTCGAAATAATTCTCAATAATAATGTTTGAAGATAAAAAGCAAAAAAGTCAAACGAACGCATAAAAGTACTGAAACAAGAGTACCTATTAAACAACATAGAGTATTTGTAATGCTATTCCTAACAAATCTTAATTAAGGTCATGGCATGATAAATCGCGTATTGTTTATGTGGAATTATCTGATAATAAATAGCAGCTTAACTCAGCAAAGTTACGAGTTTAGGTTTGATAATCATTTCCAAATACTTGCTGAAACAAAAAAACAGGCTGAAACCCTGATCGGCAATGCTGTGCATCTATGTTCTCAACCCAATATAGCTTAACCCGTAGATACACATAAATAAAAGAGTAATAGACTAATTTTGCATAAATTTCGTACACACGTATATCCTCCCAACTATCATAAGTTGAAGAATTTGGCATTAGTTACTTTTGAAAGTGATATTTATCATCTTAAACAAGCAGAAAATCTTGTGATTTGAAAGACGGTGAAGCATATAAAAATGAAAAAATTGCATTTTATAGTGAATTCTGAGGGTTTGACTCCCCCCCAGAGTGGCAATTGATCTGCCCTACAAATGGCTGGCTGCGGCCCCCAGCATTATTGATTTTTTGTAAAAGCTGGTAAGAGTTGCAAGAAAGTGTGCCTTTTTAAGCGTTTTTAGCCCATTTTCAGCTCAAAAATATCAAACTTTCGGCACTTCGCGCCATACGCTCATTTTGTTGACTATATTTTGTTCAATTTACTCAATTTTTTAAAATTTTTTAGAATTTTTTTCACGTTTTTACTTTTTATCAAGAACGAGCATCGTCTGATACGTCAAAAAACAGTGTATTTGACGTGTATCCATCGTTTTTAGCCCAAAAAGAGCATTTTTAAAAAAATTTCATGGCCTGACCCCCTCCCCAGAATTTCCATGCTATACATGTATGGTGAAAAGTAATGGTATAGCTTGTACCATAAATGATAGACAAAAGTCGTATATAAAACGAATTGAGGCGTTCAGAAAATGCTTGCTTACGAATTCGAAGTTAGAGCGTATCTGTTTTAAGCGCTAAATAAAATATGCGTTTGCTACAATGTAAAGCGCCAAAAATTTGACTAGTCTAGCCATACATGTAACAGGCGGATGGGGGATACGATCCATATAAAGTTGGTCGTACTCCACTACCCGTCACCTAATCCCATGCCGGAAAATTTTTAAATCCCTCAATTTTTGATAAAAAAATTTCAATTTTCTGGCCATCTTTTAGGTGTTTTTTGATCGTTTCATGGCCATAAACTGGAGGTCATTTACCTCCCTTTCCTCAGAAACTGGTCAGAGACTCCCTCACCTGAGAATTTGAGCCGTTACATGTATGCTTTTATCAAACAGATGCCTGAGACGCTTTAAACAGCATAATTTCTACGATTTTTTTCCCTTAAAATCGGAAATTCTGGGAGGATGCGTTTCTCGGGATTCAGCAGTGATTGCACTTATTTATTTTATATGCTAACCACACAAATCGCTCCCTCTCTTATTGTTTCTTCAAGGGAAAAGTTTAATAGGTACCTTATTAGTCCTTATAATGCTCATTTCTAAGCACTGGTTACCACTGTTTTGCAATAACCGCAACGTTGCTAGGTTCCCTGCGAAATTCGAATCATATATTTTGATGCCTCCAGCCCAGACGAGCTTGCGATGTGGATGGAATCGAATCCGACATTTTGGCTAAAATTGTATGTTACTGAATAATTAGATTAAATTATTGAATTAAATCAATTTACTAATACAATTAAATCGATTATACTTTACGGAAAAAAGTTAAAGAAAGTAATCGTAATTTTATCAATACTACGATCAACCTTTATTTATAAGCTCAGAAAACATGCAAAAGATCGACAAATCCGCTTATTTATTATGCTTATGGAACAAATATTTAAAGTTTCCACCTACTCCCGCAGGAAAATTCATGCACGGAGAAATCATTGAAGATGTCTGCAATAAAGTGAAGAAATACAGAAAAAATCAAAAAGATTATATCACAAATGAATCAAATAAATAGTAAAAAGTATCATCTTAAAAAGACACGAGAATTATGGCTTGAAGACAGAATGCCTACTAGAGGAAATATGCTAGCAAACAGTAATAAATTGTGCGGGATAGATTTACCAAGCAAGGAGCAGACATTATATAATCCACCAGAGTCCCATTGCCACTAAATTCGATCTGACTTATGTTTCGAAAATCAGCCGGAAATCTACCAGCAAACCGATTTTGTCCGAGATATACCTGAAAGACGCGCTTTCTGATAATAACATAATCAGAACATAATGTAATGCTCTTAAAAATAATAATAATAAAGTGAAAATAGCCTTCTTTACACTTTGCTAATGTCTAATTTGATAGTTTCAAGACGTAATAACGACGTAGATAATGCTGGTAATAGTGTCACAGTAATAGAGGAACAGTAAGATAGATAATGCTAGAGAAACAGCAGCGTAGATCTAATGTGATGGTATAATATTCGCAATAATGCTTAATCGCCAAATATCGAGCTAACGAAGTGATCGAACTCGCGTCTTGATGAGAATGGAACGAGAGAGCTATGTGCAAGTGGCTTATATAATGTTCTTATGCGATTTTAGTTCTGTTTGTTCAGTGTTCACGTGCATAATGCCTGTCAGCTTGATACTTTAGTGCATGAGTTGCTTGAGTGTGCATGCGTTCATGTGCAAATGTTAGCTACTTTTAAGCTCAGGCGTGCCAGGCTTCATCATGTAACCATTGAGTCATAGAAGTGTCATGTGATGAGCTAGGGTGTAACTTTTTACTGATAAGAGCTTCATTTTTTCTGTTTACTTAGATCGCACAATCGAAAGAATCGAATAGTCCCAAAATAGTCTATGCGTTCTGTGCTAAGTTAGAATATTGCTATAATATGAATATTGTGCGATAATAAGGTCATATTATCACGTACAAAGCGTGGCGTTAATGTTGAATGATTCAAATGTACGAATTAAATTCAAATGTACAAATTAAGAAGTCATATATGAGTTTTGTTAAGTGCTAGTTTGTAATCTATTTTTAGTTTCATTACTTCCTTCCCCCTAAGCGGGTAGGGATGCTCCCTCGCCCCTTCCTCATGATGCCTAAAAGTGAATAGATTATACATTAGCATATAAGATAAATCAGAAATCACAAGTGTCCTTTAGTATTCATTGGCGCCTCTTGTTCTGTACATGGTAATCCAATGCAACGCGCAGGCGGTGCACCTTATGGTGCAGTTGAAGTGGAGGTAGCCTATAATTTTTCTTCAGCTGGATAACCCGTTCTTGGAAAAAGTTTTGGCAGGTTGTTGTCCATACATAATCAGTACAACTCTGATATTGATGATAAAAATCGTCAAGCAACGCACAAATGAAACGGTTGAAGTGTGATTCTTGTGTCTCCACATCCGCCTGATTTTTGATTAAATCTGCATGGAATGTTGTTGGTTATTCTGTCGGTTACTGCAGTTGAGGTGTAGTATTGCTGATGATGCGCCGAGGTACTTCACCCTTCCGTGGCCAAATGCCAGTGGCTGGCCATGGAATTAATTTATTGTGGAAACTGGTCTATGTAACAGAAGAGGTCCAGTCTTAGTACCACAACAAGGCTGCACATCTGTGCTTCCTCCTCTATGGTCCCATCTTGGAAGTCCTGGAGTAAGAGTAAGCGTGCAGTGTAAAGTAAGTTAGTGCAGTTCAGTCGTTTCTCTATGGGTGGTAGTCCTGTGATAGCATTTTTAAGTGCAATGAGTTTTGTTAACAGGTTCAGGTTAGGTGACCAGTCCCATAGTGTGGGATCAATGAAGCCCACAGTTTCACCAGGGCCAAAGTTCATTATCAAGAAGTCCGGGTCCCACAGTACTTCTTGTGTTGTTGCAGGGACACCTCCTAAGTTTTGGAGATTAAAAACAAAGGTTAGCCCATCTGGTCGGGCCAGTGTTAGTAATTGCGTATATTGCATGTTTTCACTGTCAGTTCCTTTGGTTCTATTTAGTTCATGCATTGCCAGTGTATGCTTATGTTGTTTAAAGTCTGCTATGTAGTCATCTAAGTCAACAGTGTAATGTGAGCATGTAAAATTCAGGGCAGCGTCTATAGGTACCTAGTCGTGGTTTTCTGCCATAAAGTAATTCAAAAGGACTGAGTTTTGTGCTAGTTTGGTGTGTGGAGTTTTAAGCAAAAGTAAGATGTGGGAGGATGTTATCCGAATCACCCTGATTGTGACTCACTTACATAGAAAGCATGTTGACAAAGGTGTTATTAAAATTTTCGACTAATCCATTAGTTTGTGGGTGGTAAGGTGTTGTATATACCTTCCTAGTATCACAGAGAGTGCATAGCTCATGAATAAGTTTTGACATATAATTTCTTCCCCTGTCTGAAAGTAGTTGGTCAGGTGCTGAGTGACGACAAAATATTCCCTCAACAAATTTAATTGCAGTCGGATTTGCAGTGCAATCAGAAAGTGCAAAGCATTCCGCCCACTTTGTTAAGTAGTCAGTAAATACAATTATGCACTTGTTTCCATTATGTGTCATACGTAGAGGTCCTTACAGATCAGTGGCCATTCCACCCTGTCAAACGGTCCTCTGACTGGGAGGGGCAGAGAGCAGCGCACGTTTTGTGTGTAGGTGATTTGCATCTTGCACACCTTAAGATTCAGTGCAGTGAGTTTTTATGTCATTTATCATTCCTTCCCAATAGTATTTTCCACATATGCGTTGGTATGTTTTTTCAAAACCAAAGTGCCCATAGAGTATATCATCATGATAGGATTCAAGTATATCCTGCTTAAATGAGGTTGGTACCACCATAATGGTATTGTGTCTATTTTTGTCTGGTTGTCAATGTAAGCAACTTTCTATTAGATAATATAGTCGTGACTTAGAGATAATTATGTTTTGTGTGATTGGATCATCTGGCAATTTACAATTTTCCAAAAAGTGAATGATGGGCTGTAGAGCGCTATCACTTATGTGTTTGTCTATTAGTTGAGTATTTCTCTGAGAAACGTGTGCAACCATCATCCGAGAAACAGCGTCTGCATTCTTGTGTTTAGCCTGTGATTTATAAGTCAGTGTGTGATCAAATTGTTGTAAAGTAGCATGCCATTTAGCAAGCGACTAGATAATTCATTGTTCTTCTTAAACAACCGAATAAGTGGTGCATGATCTGTTTGTATGTGTGCTTTGTGACCAATGATGTAAGGGTGGAAAGTCTTAATGGCCCGATTGACCGCAAGTGCTTCCCTCTGTTGTTGAGTAGTTCCGTTCAGGCTTAGTTAGTGTCCTACTTATATATGCTATTGGGTGGTCTTAATCATTGAAGATTTGACTTAGGACTGTGCATATTCCATGTGAGTAAGCATCCGTCTGTATGTAAAAATCTTATTGCAAGTCAGGTAGTTTCAAAAGTGGAGCAGTAATTAGTGCCATTTTGAGTGCTTGAAAAGAATCACTGCATTCCTTTGTCCATACAAATGCTTTATTTTTCTGCAAAAGATTATTTAAAGGTGCTGCTTGTTTAATAAAGTCCTTAATGAAGCGTCTATAATATCCTACTAACTCAAGAAATGATAGAAGTTTGTCCGAGTCTTCTGGAGTAGCTGCTTTTTCAACTGCTAACACTTTCATCTAATTGAGTTTCAAACCTTGTGCAGTGACTTCATGTCCCAAGAATTTAAGTCTATTTTTGCAGAAGTCTCATTTTTCGAGTCTCAGGTTTAATCCTGATTCTCTGAGTTTGTCAAAAACTGGTTTTTAGTTAGTGATGTGGTCTTCAATCGTTTCTGAGTATGCAAGTATGTCATCTATGTATACAAGACAAAATTTCCATTGCAGTCCTTGAAGTACAGTGTCCATGAGTCGTTGATAGGTGCTAGGTGCATTACAAAGTCCAAAGGGTAATACATCAAACTCATAAAGACCATTATAAGTGGTAAAGGCAGTCTTTTCTCTGTCAGCAGTATTGACTATGATTTGCCAGTACCCCCATGCCTGATCTAATGTTGTGAAGTATTGTGCTTTTCCAATTGTGTCAAGTTTGACATCTATGCATGATAATGGGAATGTATCTTTCTTTGTGATTGAGTTAAGTTTCCAAAAGTCAACACAAAACCTTTCAGATCCATCTTTTTTCGCAACTGATACAACAGGGCTTGCCCATGGACAAGATGACGGACTTATAATGCCTGCCTCAAGCGTTTGATTTCTGTGATGGATTATACGTGCCCTAACATCAAATGGTATTTGATATGGGTATGTCACGCCCGGTAGTGGTCATTATCTAATAATCGTAATACTATAACATACTTTTTCATTAGGTTACTCCATGTGTCTATTTGCACGTCTGTCAAGCCCTATATAATAATAGGAACTATACATTTGGATCTGTGTTCGTTGTATAGTCACCAGCTTGGTGTAGCTTTCTTATGCGAACCTTGCAGCAAATATATTATGACGCACACACGCATTAATAAAACCAGTGCTATTGGGCGAACCCAATAGCCTTTATCAGTGCTGACTCCTCACTCAGTAGTTTTAACATGCTAAGCTCGGACCGCTTCTCTTCAGATTTTATGTCCCTTAAATATATGTGTTGAATTTCTGTTGTTCTAACGTGCGCATCAAGTGTCATTGGATTACTGTAGTAGCATGTCGCATTTATACCTGACAGGTAGACTCAAATTTTGTGGCTGATTCTCCGTGTTAATACTATGTTTAATAAGTTCAGTCCTCCATACATCTTGATCATTATGCAGGAAAATGTCCGAATTTTGCATGAGAAAGATTTCAAAATCTGGTGCCGCTCAGGTGTTAAATTAGTGCTAGACTGTGGTTTGGCCATGATGTGATCAATCGTGTCCAGTGTATTTTCATGTAAGTTAGATGTAATACTTATTTTCATAACCTGTTGGCACTGATGCACCAGGATCTACATTGCTTTTTGTCAGTAGATGCATTTCCCAGTGTAGTGTTTTTATATAGCTTTATATCGTTTGTTAGAGGATTAAGTACTTGTATTGGGATACGATCATAAGTGTGGTCACAGAGCATTGGGGAAAACGCTAGACCAGTGCATTTTGAGAGGTCTTTTAGTGGTTCAAACTTTACATAATAGGTTCTATTTGTGTTTACTAACTGATCAGTTGGGTAATCAGAAATGTCCATGATAGATTGTGCAGGTATATTGATAATTATTTGTTGCTTAACTTTAGCTCTTCTTTGAAGTGGGAGAAAGTTTAAATTGTTCACAAAGTTTAGTCGTTCTCCGCCAAAAGATATGGATCTAGGTCGAAAATCTAGCAACACCTGTCCAAAGATCGAGAGTAAATCAGTTCCAAGAAGGGTGTCAAAACAATTCTGTTCTAAGACATAGTTGAGCATAACGACTTTAGCTATTAATCATTAGTGTGACATACATAGTTCCATTAGTGCGCAAAATGTGCCCATTTACACCTCGGATAATATCGGTGTCATTAGGTTTTGTTATGCAAAATAAAGGTATTTCAATTAATGTTAGTGCATTGAGCAAAATAATGGAAAGTGTTGCTCCTGTGTCACCTATTCAATTTAATGGTATACCATTTATGTGTACTATGACATGTGAGCAGTGTGATGGATTTCCTAGTTGGATTATAAGTGTAGTATGCTCTTTAGATTTGTGTCTTACTCTCAAGATTTTAGACAGAGGTTTAATTGGTTGGAGGCCTTCAAGATCCTTGCTAAGCCTATTTTTGTGCCATGTCTGTGAAGTTATGATGTGGTGCATGGGGACCATTTGGCCATCAATAGTAACGGTTCCATTAATAATATAAAAAGTGACATCACAAAGGCGCTGAAGTGCGTTACAGCCAAGTATACAGTCAATGTTGTGCTTGACCATTTGTGGTAAGTCACAGATTACAAAATTAATTGGAATACTGTGTTATACGATTGTTATCATTAAAATTGCTCTTCTGTTAATCTCGATCTCATGTCAACTTGAGCTGACAAGGAAGTTGTTGTGTTGTGTCAGCTGTGCAATATCCTTAACAGGGCCAAAAAGGATGCTTTAAAAAACGTTTGCTTATAATAGATGCCTGAGAACCAGAGTCAAATATAGCCGTTGGCTGCTCACTTGAAAGTTGAATGAGTATCCTTGGTAATCAAGGTATTAAGTGTGTATCATTCTCTGTATGTTTGAAGGATAGTATTCCTACAGCTTCCGGTTTTGGGTCTCTTTCAGTCAGATGAGCAGGTGTGATGCTGATTGTTGTGCTGTGAGTCAGTATCATTTGCAACTATGCATTTGTGTTCAATTTTTGCTTTATTTACCATACACTTGTAAGCATGACGTTTAAAGCTTCTTATGCACTTGTGTTTTATGCAATGATATGCAAGATAAAGAAATGCAGCTATATAAGTGTGACAACAAGTGTCACGAATAAATTTATTAGTACTTGATAAAATCCGTGAAGTAAATAATTTAAGACATTTGAAGTGACGGTGGCAGTTTGGTCTATTAAGTGTGCAAATTTCTGGTTGTCAAAAGCTAGAACTTTATTTAGTACTGTGCCTGTTCCAGAAAGAATCTGATAGACGAGTTGCGGATTGTCAGAAAGATGTGAGGTGTATTGCATGATGCAATCGATTTTATCTTTCAGTTCTTGAGTGCTACGGAGGTGCTCAGGAAAACTTATGATAGTGTTATGAAATAATGTTGGTGAGTCGAACGTGAATGGGGCCCAATTACCAGTCCATACTAATTGTAAGGGTATTTGTGTGACATGTACAAGTCATTGGGCAGAGTAGTAGTTTTGCTTGCTATGGTATATGCTGAAAATTCTGTCATCACATGGAATTGTGTGCAAAAATATTGTTAGGTCAGTGCCTCCTTGCAAGACAAAATATAGTTCTGAATAAATTTCAACCGGTAAATTAACCTAGCATGTTTGGCGCACTTTACGGTCCCATTAAATATTAGTAGTATTCGCTTTTTTGCATGGTCATATCATAAGAACGTCTCTAGCAAAAGCAGCATGAATATCAGTTTTATTAGGTAAAATGCGGCTTCCTAAGGTAGGATCTTAACGCAGTATTTGTGTAGTTGTATCTAATTGACATTGTGCAGATTGGCAAAGTTCTAGCCAAATGTGTTTAAAGCCTCCTTGTTCAATTTGTAGGATGCGTTGCTCTGAATATTGTAATTTTGCCTTTTCTGGGTCAGTGATATGAGTTACAGTGTAATTTGTGAAACTTTTCGGTCTTTCAGGTGCATGCTTAAACTGCTGCTGCAAAAATGCACTATCAACACTATTTATGACCTGGATTAAGATTCCTTGTAAAGTGCTATAGGTGCTAAAAAGTCCACAAGTGTGTTTATGCTTATTCATTGTGAATCCACCTTGAAGTTCTGTTATAATAGCGAATGGAAAATTAATATTAACAGTGAATGTTCCGATTTTTCATACTTGCAAAACGATTTAAGTGGATAATCATCCCAAGTAATGATAATCATCAGTCTTGCACTTGCCTTGCTGAGGGTGACAGCCACCCATGTCCCCTAAATCTGAGCTGAGTGTGGTCCCGTCTGTTGTGTGTTGTGCCGGCGTGTCCTTCTTCTATATAAAGTTAATTGCTGTTTTACAAATGTCACGACAGCACCATGTAAAATCTATGCATAGCTTATCAGAAGTCGTCCATCATGCAGCATGGTGGTTTGTTAATTCATGCGTTTTCCAAATTTTAGTTTTCCATGCTAGAGTGAAGCCAGTAGTAGAGACTGGTTGTGTAGTGCTTGTATCATATACTATGCCTTTGCTGTCAAAGAAATCGGTGTTAGTACATATAATGCGATTATGTAAATAGCATTTTACCGCTTCTGTGATGTTAGGGTTGCTCATAGGTGTCCACATATCTGCCTTTATTTTTCGTGAAGTTGAGTGTACTAGCAGTGGGATACAGTGTACTTGGTCAGGGATCGCTAAAGTATACCCACCTGTATGTTTGCCACAATAATTAAATGTGCGTATTTTAGGCGCGTCAATACAGAGACCAAGGGAAATGAAGCAGTTCAGAAGAAGTGAAATGACAGTAAGAGTAGTGTAAAAAGAGTGCGGGTTATATGCTCTACTGCGGA